>JANPWX010018938.1:194555-289573 GCA_024734555.1 Trochalopteron elliotii
GGGTGGCCGGCGCTCCCCGGCGGGGAAGGACGTGACCTTGTCTTCCCCGGCGCGGCCTCCCGCGCAGCCCCTCCTGGAGCCGGTGGGTCCGGCCGCACGAAGGGTCGGGACCGGCGCGCCTCTGTGTGTAGCGTGGGGACACGAGTGGTGTCAGCGCTCCTGTGGAAGGGGATCCTTCTGTTCCCACGGTGGGACACGAAGTGGACGCAACACGCGATGCCGAGGGCAAAAGTGCCTGTGGGACTCGTGCTGTGTGAATTGGACCTTTACCTCTCCTTATCAGCAGAGATAAGGGCGATAATGTGCTGTGGAGCCTTTTCAAAGCAGTAAGCCAACTTGAGGAAGCCACAGGGATTTATAGGTGAGGGTGACTCCTTTACCAAGGCCCCAGATTGTATTTCAGCTGCCTGATAAAAAATTACCTGATATATCCTTTTATATCCTGCTTTCTATCCCAGTGTTCATTACCCTCTGTTCACACGGTATAGCAAAGGAGAAGCTGTGTGTTCTTCCCTCTAAAGCTCCAGCCTTTCCCACTGCAGGAGCTGCATTTCCTCTGCTGTTCTGTAGGGCTGGGGAGTCCTTGGGTCACCTGATACCCACTGAAAAAAGGCTCTGTGTCTGCCTGGCTGTGGAAAGTTTCATCTGGAAGTTGAGAAGACAGAAACCAGGCTTTGGCAGATATTTATCACTTAAAGCTATTTGCATGTGCTCAGCCTTTAGCAGAATGTGTCTGGAATGACTGTACAGCTCCAGAACAGCCAGGGTGGTGCCTTGCAGCTGGAAGTTGGTCATCTGGCTATAAATATTTGGTGGAAGAGTCACAGAGTGGTTTGGATTGGAAAGCACCTTAAGACTTTCTCATTCCAAACCCACTGCCCTGGGCAGGGACACCTTCCACTATCCCAGGTTGCTCCAAACCCTGTCCAGCCTCGACTTGAACATTTCCAGGGATGGGGCATCCACAGTTTCTCTGGGCAACCACCCTCACAGGGGAGAATTTATCCCTAAGAACTGTGCAAACACAGAGATGGCACAGCAGACTCTGAAGTTTATCTACCAGATATCTACCAGAGAGCTCGTGGTGGAGTCTGGAAAACTTTATTCATTCTTTCCTCCTGTGAGCTCTGTGCGTGAAGCACCACTAAACTTGTAGCAAGTAAATTGAAGAGGATCTTCATCACTTTCAGAAGTGTTTTCTGCTACGTGTGCAGTGCTGCAAAGAGACTTTTCTCTTACTTGAGGTATTTTTGAAGTTTTCTGTGAAAAGAAAGAGGGCTTTTAGTAAAGGTGAGTGGTATTTAGCAGAAGTCTTGAATGATGGGAAATCAGAGTTCTGTGGTCATGTTCCTTGTTGTACCTGACCTCTGCCTTAAAGAAGAAAAACTTCTCTGAAGTTGCTGTTTTGCTTTTACTGTTTGGTGCACAAATCCCATGTCACAGAAATTCTGGATCAGGATGCTCCAGCCTGATGCCCAAGAGATGTTGAGCTGGAGCTGAATGAGCAGAGGATGGTGTGTCCTGGCCATGTTTTTTTGAACTTACACATAAAGTATAAACCTGCAAGGCAAATTTAATTTGTTTAATGATGTTCTGCCATGCTGTTCCTGCACTGAGCACTATGCCAGGGTGAGCTCATGTGGATGTCCTTAAATGTCCTTAAATCACTGGGGCTCATAATATTAACCAGAGTGAAGGTGTGATGTGCCCTGCAAAGTGATTCTTGTGGTGATTAAAGAGTAGATCATGAATGTAAAATTATAAGCATTTAAGAAGTTGAGTGAAGCAAATATCATGTAGAACTGCTGGAGGAGGAGGAAGAAACAGAAACAGCTGCCCTGCAGTGCCCTTGGGATGCTCTGAGCATCCTTGCTGTGTCTGTGCTGCCTCATCCAAAGACTTTTCTGTCTTCTGCAGGACAGAAAGTGGTTTATTTCTGCCTTTTGGATGGTACAGCAAATCATGTGTGAACTGTTTTCAGCGGTCTGAAAATTTACAAACTCCTGGAAATTTTGCAAAGGAGAGATTAGAAACTACCTGCAAGTTTCCAGATTATGGTGGTACAGCAAATATAAGCAATATTATTATGGTGGCCAAAAGAGAGCAATGCTGCTTTAAAAATTGATTTTTTAAAAAAAATCAGTGATTTTTGGAGGTATTAGTGTATGTGGATGGTGAGGGAGGAAAAATTGAACTTGGGCTTCTGTTCATAAAACATGGGTACCTACAGCTTTTCATTTGCTGTTCCACTGGCCAGCTGTGGAAATTGTGCTGCTGAAAGATGGAGTTGGTGAGGGCTTGTTTTGGCTTTAATAACTGCTCCCATCGCTCCATGTGTGAGAGTCCCAATGCCAGAGATGGAGGCCCTGTGTTTTGGTTCCTTTCATCTTGATGAAAAATAAACAGAAATGAGGATTTGCCTAATTCTAGAACAGTCCAGCTTGAAAGAGCTCTCAAAAGATCATCTGGTCCAAAGGGCATCTGGACTAAAATCAATAATCCCTCCAAAAAGCTCCTCCTGGTGAATAAAGCATAAATGCTGAGCTAAGAGAAGCAGGTGTTCTCCTCTGCTTTGGTGACTCCCTGGGCACAGCCTGAGGGCAGGAGCTGATGTTTACTCAGGGTGTAGAGCCAGATGGATGCAGTGTTGTTTGCCATCAGCAGGTGTAAGGAGGGGTTTTAGCCAACAGGGCCAGGGCTGGGCTGGCCCAGAAGGCAAATCCAGCCCGAGCAGGGATGTGGGAGTGACAGAGGTGCAGGGTGGGATAACCTCCAGAAAGCCTGGCCAGGAGCTCAGGAGTGGTGGCTGATTTCCAGGGGAGCACCAGGCAAAACAGCATAATCCCAGAGTCTTGGAAGGGACTGGAAGTTCAGTCTGAACTGATGAATAGAAAATCAGGGGTTTTTCCTTTCTCATTTTATTGGATTGAACTGTATGCAGAATGAGAGATTATTTTGCTCCTCCTGTACTTCATGGTCTAACAGGGACATACTGAGAGTCAGGAGCACATTCAGAAGTTGACAACAAAATGATTTGTGAGGCTTTTATTAGTGAAATTCCCCTGGAAAGGACCAGTGAAGCCTCAGGAAGTGCTCCTGGGGCAGCCAGGTCAGAAAATCAAAAATGTTACAGAATATATTTATTGTTTTGTTGCCCTTTCTACCCATCACAATCCAGAAACCACCCACAGTGAAGGCTCCTGAAGGTCTCAGGGGTAAAAGGAGCATGCTTCCTCTTGCTGTACATGTGCTCCTGCTACTAATTAAAAATGTTTTGGCTGCCTTTGTGGAAAGAATAAGAATGCAGTGTTCCTGCTTTTTCCTGTCTGTGCTCTTGGACAGGGATAGGACCTAAACTACATGTGCCATGTGCAAAAGGAATAGAGAAAGTTGTCTTCTGGGGTTATGTTGTAGTGAAGCATCTCCCAGTTTTTTATTTTTTAAAGAAAAAATTCCCTGTTGGGTAAAATACCTCAGCTGTGGGAAAAGTTCTTTTTGTGCCTTGTACTTGGATTTCTCTTGAGTCCTGTATTTCCTTGTTAGTAATTCCCATGTGGGGAAAAAGCTTCTGAGGCCTACAGTGTGTTTTCTTCTCTAGGCTTAGAGTAGTTTAACCAGTCCTTCAGAGAAGATAAAGATCTTGGTAATGTGGATCTTGTTAAGTAGAATACAATAAAATCACTCTTCATATACTAATTTAATTTATATTATAATCTCATGCCTATCTGGAAAGTGTACATGTTATTAATTCTTTTAAAGAAGAGGTCTTGGTTTGGAAGCTCCAGGAGAATTGCTTGTATATTTTAAGAATTAAAAATAGTTTTGAGCAGTTAAACAGCTGTTGTGTTCTGCCCTGCTCACACTGAGCCATTCTAGTGTGTGAGATTGAAATGCATCTGAAACTAACCCAGTTGTACTGCCCAGCACATAAATCAGCAAAATAAATGTAGAAAGAATCTGGGGTAGGGGGTTGTTCCTTTTAATTTTTCAAAGAATTTATTGGCTGCTTAAAAAGCCCTTGCCCTGGAAGCTGCACTTGGGAAACCTCTCCGTGTGTTCACAGAAAAGAGTCCAACGTGGCTGTTCTAGTGCAGGTCAGAGCTTTCCTACAGACACACTGAGGTTGTGGCAGTAGAGCAAATCAGCCCAGTGCTGTGTTGAGGGGGAGGTTCCTCACTGTGCTCCCCGCTGACCCTGCTCCTCCCCCTGCAGAGCAGTCGGAGTGTGAGAGCCTCGCCCCGCCCGTCGCGCCTGTACCGCGGATACGCCACCCGCTCCGGGGAGTCCGGGTACGTACGGGCTGGGCAGGGTGGGGCTGCCCCTGCACTGACCAGGGGGAACCTGCTCCTTGGTTTCACGTGAGAGCAGACTGCTGAGGGTGGGATTTTAGTGTGGAGTAACTCCTGTTGTCATGGGGTGTGTTCCTTGTTCAGTTCAGTCAGAGTTAGATGAAGAAAATGAAGGTGATCAATATTTATCGTGGAAGTTGTGGGCTGCCATCTTACCTTCTACCATGTTGTACCTGGGGTGAAGGTGATTTAAAGCAGGTTCTGGGTTTGTTGGCAGGCCCTGGAACTGAGTGGTGATCCCCAGCTGTGAGCTGAAGACTCACAAACTGTTTGATGTTTGCCATATAATGTAATTTACATGCCTTTCACTCTCCTTTCTCCTCAGCGTTTCCGTGGGCAAAGTCATTGGTGCGGGTCTCCTGCTGGTGGGTGGAGGGGTGGGTGGAACTGTCCTGTATGCCAGCTATGACAAACACTTCCGGGAGAACGTGGAGAAGGCCATTCCCTACTCTGACAAACTCTTCGAGATGGCACTTGGCCCTGCACCTTCCAGCACACCAATGCCAAAGAAACCAGTAAGTGTTTCCCATTCACCCCCACACATTCACTTCTCTGGTTTTTAAAGAGAGTGTCAGCACTTTCGTGTCAAATTCTGATTAATTTTGCTTTGTGCTAAGAATTTTAAAAGTTCAAGAATTAAGATTCCTTAAATTAAGGTTTAAGAATTACGAACTCAGTTCCTGCTTGGTGCTGTGAAAGTGATGCTTGTATGTTTCCCATTATCATCTCATGATTGTGGTGTGTGGGTTGTAAAACTTATTTTTATTTACAGTAAAGTCATCTAATAGATGAACTGAATAGCTGCTCTGCTTATACTCAGAAATAAAATGCAGAGAGAGAGAGAGGCAGGTGACAGGCTGGAATTTGCTGCTTTACTAGAGGCTTAGTGTAGTTAGTGGTGTAGCAGAATTACAAAACTTACTCTAAGTGAACTTATTTTAAAGAGGACTGAGAGCATTCTTGGATGAGTAAAGATTTGAATGGTACAGAGCCAGGCATAAGCATCATACTTGGAAATCTTAGTGGCACTACCCTGGAGAAAGGAAAATCTGATACTGCCTTTGGCACAACTCTGGAAATTGAAACCTGGAAGTTTCTCTGCTCCTGCATGTGAAAGGAAACACTTCCAGTAATCAAGAATACTGAAAATCTGCTCTGGCCATGGGTTTTTTTTTTTGAGCTTTCAGAAGCCATTTGGCCTTCAGGAAACTTAAAATATTTTTAATTGAATTTTAAGAAAGCTGTTCCTAATGAATGGGGGAATATCAGTCAACAGAATTTTCTCTCTTCTTGTTTTAGCTGCACTTTGTGTTATCATCCAAGTTCTTGGTGCCTCCCAGGCATAGGGAATTTTGCAAACCAGATTGATAAGCAGAGTTATCACCTCCCCAGTCATGGCTCTAACTCAGATGGTTTTATTTTTACCTGGTGGCTTTCCACAATGGATATTAAGGGATTAATCTCATAAAATGTGACAATACTCTGTGTTTGAGTGTTTATCTGCCCCAGCCACCAGCATCTGAAGCCTTTCAAAAGAAATCAGTGAAACCAGACTTAGGGTTTCTGCATTAAACACACTCAGAAGTGTTTGGATTATTTGGGGCATGAAACTATTTGGTTTTAATTAATAAGTTAATAAACATTTGTTTATAGTGAAAACTGCCACCATTCTACCTGCACTTTTGGAGAGGTGAAAATTGTAAAAATTCCTTCTGAATTAAAAATCAAGTCAAGACATTAGATGGCTGTTTTCATTTGCACTTTGAAGCTCAGATTTATGCTACAGACACCTGGATATGGAAGAATTCTTTTCCATTATACTGGAATCAGTGAAATCCAAGCTGTTTGAAAAACTGATGATATTTCTTATTTCTGACTTTCCAAGGTACAACAAGGTCCTCTGAAGATCTCATCTGTAGCAGAAGTAATGAAAGAGTCTAAACAGCCTGCTTCCAAATCTCAGATAAGCAAACCAGAAGCTGCTGCTGCTACAGAGGAAAAAGGAGGTAAATTTATAGAATGTCATGTATAAAGAAGCAAATGACCTAATGATCTCCTGTATCATATATGTTACAGCAGATTAAAATTGTCCTTTGAATGGTTGAAGGTAAATGTTGTAATTTCTTAGAATTAATGCTTTTTCTTTCCAAATCATAACATTTGCCTAAAATGGCTTTAGCTTTTTTTTCCTCTATTTTTTAAAGAAATGTATTTAATTTAGAGGATATTTGGAATCTAAGATAAATAATGACTAACCTGTAGTTTAGACATGAGACTCAGCAGGAAGAGAACTTCAGGTGCTGGACTCTGAGGCTCTTGGAAGCACAAGACACTTAATTTTGGATAATTACTGGGCTACTGTAAAGCCAGATCAAATGGAACTCGTTTAGAGAAGAGCAGTTGTGATGTCTTTTTATGTTATCACTAATGGCTCTGTGTATGTGTAACTAATATCTTGTTCCTGTTTATCCAGGAAATCATCATCTTCTGGAAATAATAGCATCCATATCAAATTAATATGTTTCTACAGAGGAAAAAATTAAATCTTAAATCCCTATTATTACATTATAGCACTTAGCATGGAATGGTTGGGAAGGGAGCTTAAAAATCATCTAATTTCAACCCCGTGCCAAGGGCAAGGACACCTTTCACTAGACCCAAAAGGCTCATCCAACCCAGCCTTGAGCTCTTCCAGAGATGGGACAGCCCCAGCTTCTCTGGGCAGCCTGGTCCAGTGCCTCACCACCCTCACAATAAGGAATTTCTTCTTAATATCTGATCTAACCCTGCCCTCTGCCAGTTTGAGGCCATTCCCCCTTGTCATGTCACTCCATGCCCTTGTCAGGAGACCATCTCCAGCTCTCATGTAACCCCTCTAGGTCCTGGAAGGTAATTGAAGGTCTCCCTGGAGCCTTCTCTTCTCCATGCTGAACACACCCAGCTCTCTCAGCCTGTCTGCATAGCAGAGGTGCTCCAGCCCTCTGAGCATCTTCATGGCCTCCTCTGGACTTGTTCCAACAGGTCCATGTCCTTCTAATGTGGGGGGCCCAGAGGTGGATGCAGCACTGCAGGTGGGGCCTCACCAGAGCAGAGTAGAGAGGCAGAATCACCTCCCTTGACCTGCTGCCTGCACTGCTGGGGGTCCAGCCAGGACACAGGTGGTTTCTGAACTGCCTGTGCACATGACAAGGTCATATTGAGCCTCTCATCCACCAGCACCCCAAAGTCCTTCTCCTGGGGGCTGTTCTTGATCCATTCTTCCTACAGCCTGTGTTTGTGCTTGGGTTTGCCCTGACCCAGGTGCAGGATGTTGCACTTGGTCTTGTTGAACTTGATGAGGCTCAAACAGTCCCACCTTTTGAGCCTCTCCAGGTCCCTGTGGATGAACATCCCTTCCCTCCAGTGTGTGACTGCACAGCTCAGCTGGATGTCACATCAGTCCCCCTGCCCAGGTCACTAACAAAGATGTTAAACAGTCCTGGTCCCAACAGTGACCTTGAGGAGCACACTTACCACTGGTGCCCACTTGGACATTGAGCTATTGACCACAACTCTGAGTGCCACCATCCAGCCAATTCCTCATCTCTGGAGTGATTCATCCCTCAGACCCATGTCTCTCCAGTTTAGAGATAAGGATGTCATGCAGGACAGTGGCAAATGCTTTCAGAAGTCCAGGGAGATGATGTCACCTGCTCTTCCCTTGTTCAGCAACGCTGCTCCCTCAGTGGAGGGCCTCATCTACTCTGTCATCCTGCTCAGGCAGCCTGTAGCAGACCCCCAGTGTAATGTCACCTATCCCTGCCCTCCCTTTAATCCTGATCATAAACTCTTGGTTGGCTCCTCATCCATCCCCAGGCAGAGCTCCATGCACTCCAGCTGGTCATTGACAAAGAGGGTGATTGCACTCCTCCCCTGCCAGGCCTTCCTAGAGAGCCTTCATCCTTCCACTCCAACACTCCAGTGACAGGAACCATCCCACCAAGTCTCCATGAAGGGAGGTTCCCTTTTCCTGGGTCCCCTCTCCCAGGAGCTTTGGTTTAAGCCCCTCCTGACCAGCTCAGCAGGCCCCTGGCTGAAGATTCTCTGGGCAGATGGAGCCCACCCACCTCCCCAGCTGTACTAACTGGTGTGTTCTGCAACTGTTTAACAGCAGGCAAGGCTGCAGCACAGATCATCTCTGCAACAGGGGTAGCCATGTCGGTGCCAGCTCCGGGGATACAGACTGAAGAAGGTGAAAAAAATCATGTGAATGCCATGAAGAAAACCCAGATCCTCTAGTTTCATGTGCATGCATTCTTGCTTCTGTGTTGGTATTTGTCATTGTTTAAAGGTGTGAGTTTCTGTGCTTTGTGCAGAAAACTTCCATCATCTGTTAATAGATTTTTTAACACAGTGAGAGCTGTGACTGATGCCTGGGAACAAGTATAGGTGTGAGCACAAGTGCAAAGCCTTTGAACTTGCCCATTCCAGTTTGCCTCTGCTCTTGGTGGCTTTGTGATTGCTGTTCTGTAGGGCATCTATGCCCAGGGACAAGTGAAGAAACTTTGTTTGTTGTTAAACTCAGCGAGAGACACCTGTCTCAAGATGATGGTCTCTTCCAGATGAGATTAGATCACATTAATTCTTTTAGTTATGAACACATTCCATAGAAAGCATGCCAGGGGTAAGTACATGCAGCAGAGTAACATCAGCATTATTCAGAGGTGACCTGATGGGTTTTGTTGCAGCTTGAGGCTGAGAGCTTTGGGCTTTTTTCTTCAGATCAGATGCAACTTGCTCTTGACCTTGAGAGCATTAGTTAGGTCAATTCTCAGTCTTAAAGGCATTTTAGGTGGCTGTAGGTAAGGGAATAGAGTATAATTGTGACCCACCATAGCCTTTTCACTCATCCTCTGCTGTTTGGTTGGGCTCTGTGAGTATGCCAGAGGAGAACTGAAAAAAGCAAGAACAGAGATTCACTTGAAATTTAAACTTGGCTCTGTAAGTGTTTCTCACTTCTTGCTTTGCCTTTGACTTCAAAGTCTTGTGTAATTTTGTAACTAGACAATAGAAAATCTCCAAATGCATGTGAGGTGTCCATGCTCTTGTCTTTAGGTTGTGAGACTGGCCTTTGTAATTAAGGATATAAAGATTTTTCAGGTAGTTCCAGCATCGCTTTGAGCAGAAGTCAGATCTACGAAGTGATGCCAACTATAAAAATCAGTTGTGATAAAGTTACTTCTCTACAAGTAACCTCTGCACACTAATTTGGACTCTCCACTTTGGCAGTTTGACTCTGTCTTTACTTCTGAATAGGTAAACAGCAAGAAGGTTCCCAGGCTATAAAAGAACGGCCGCCAGAAGAAGTTGCAGCCCGACTTGCCCAGCAAGACAAAGAGGAGCAAGAGAAGGTGTCAGGTGAGTCCACACTGTCACTGTCACTGTTCCTGTGTGTGTTGCACAGGACAGAACTGTGGAATTGCACTGGCTTTGTAGTCCTG
This sequence comes from Trochalopteron elliotii, assembly GCA_024734555.1. Taxonomy (NCBI): domain Eukaryota; kingdom Metazoa; phylum Chordata; class Aves; order Passeriformes; family Leiothrichidae; genus Trochalopteron; species Trochalopteron elliotii. Next base: position 204,385 of record JANPWX010018938.1, read on the forward strand.
AGCTCCTTACACACCTCTTGGCTGTTGTCCCTGTGTTGAGTTGGCAGAGGAGGTGGTGGTGAAGTTTCTTCCACTCACTCAGAAGTAACTGAGAGTTGAAGAATAATGGAAAATTTGAGGTTGGAATGGACTTCAAGGAAGATATGAAAATTTACTTGTTTTCTCTTAAGAACCATTAGAACAAGTGAATATAGGATATGCCTGCACCCCCCTGCAGTCCCATGGGAAAGGTCTTCCACTGGGTGGTGTTTTGCTGTAGGTGCAGACTTGCACCTCAATACCCCTGCTCTAAATGAGGAGAGCATTTTGGTGACCTTGTTCTGTAGGCAGCTGTTTAGTTTCCAACCTGACCAGCTCTTTTACATCCTAGAAAATAATATAAGAGATGTAGAGGCTGTAACATGTCATTTTACTAATTATAAAGTCTTCTCTTTATTGTTTAGTTGACTTAACTTCTTTTCCAGCCCTTGCAGCAACTCTAGAAGGAGCCCTAAACACAACTGCTCGTGTTACCCTTCAGGCTATCACTGCCCAGGAGTCAGCTGTGCAAGCAGTGAATGCCCATTCCCAAATACTGAAGGAGGCCATGGATGATTCTGAGGTAAATTGGACAAGTGGGGACGTTTTTTTTTCTTTTTCACTGTGTTCAACAAAACTTTAATCTCAATTAAAAATAAACTTGAAATCTTTTCTTGCAATGCCTTTACATTTTATCACAGTTTTAACTTATCTTTCCACTTGTGAAATGTGGTAGAATCAAATAATACAGTGGTTTCGATTTTGAATTTTGTTGGTTTTGGGGTTTTTTTTCCAAATTTTCGCCTCCATTTTCTTTTTGCAAGAAGAAAATTCAAGTTAAGACATTAATAGTTTTCACACTGTATTTTAATTAATTTTCTTTTAATTCCCAAGACTTTTTTTATCTAGTTAAGGGCACCATGTCCACCCCAGTAATTCCATTGAACTTTTTCCCTTTGCCAACATCCTCTTGCTGGATTGTTTGTTTCTTGTCAGGAAATAGGAAGGGGATGTACAAGTGATAACATTTGTGATGAGATTATGCTGGGATTTGTGTGGATCTGCCACTGCCCATTCAGTTCTGGAGCAGAGATAAAATTCAGTTGTTAATCAATTAGCAGGGACATGGGCAACCAACCAAGCTCTCAAAACTTAATCTAGTAGTTAGTAAAATGACTGCCTTAAGAGATTGCTTTTAAACTTAATTACTAAGCTTATTTAAAATCAACCCACTTTAAAGTATTATGGTACTCTAAGTATTAAGCTTAAATGCAATTTTAAAGTATTAAAGTACTTAAATACATGAGATTTCCCCACAATACATTGTGCACCATACAGTGATTCTCATGTAAGCTCTTCTGTGTGAATAAAGGTCTGTGACTCAGGGAAAAAAAAAATTAAGAATCAAACAAAACCAAAACAAAATGCTGGAGAAGAAACATCACTTGTAAAGCTTCCAGCTGTGCTGTTGAAAAACACAAGAATGGTGCTCAGTTTGAGGGAAATGTTCAGCGACATGTGAATCTCTGCAGCTTCCACTCTGTGCTGACTCTCTAGTTCAGTGTTTGCAATGACCCTGATGAGGAGTTTGTGCTTCCCAGGATGCTGGGGGGAAGAAATCCTCCCAGTGGCGCACGCTGGAGGAGGCGCTGAAGGACCGCAGGAGAGCCGTGGATGAAGCTGCTGATGCCCTTCTGAAAGCCAAGTGGGTTGCTTGATTTAAGTCTTGGAGTAATAAGTTACATTGCTCCTGTGAGGGCTGGCAAACACCAGAGGAGTTTCTAGAAAGTATGGAGTCACCTTGTTCTTATTGAATGCTCTGTTTGTGCCAGATCAAAAATCGGTTTAATGCTCACTAGCCATGAGCATTTTAATTTGACATGTGCAAACCTTGGGTTTTGTGTCAGAGAGTCTGAAACAGTCCTGTTCTTTTTAAGAACTTGTTTATCTCCTTAGTACTAACATAGAGTGCTGGTGAGTTCAAGTAAGATGAAAAAAAAAAGATCCACAGTCCCTTTAGTATTATTGTTGAATAATTTTATTAGTAATAAACTATTGTAAGGTTGTTCTCCTTCAGCCTGGAGAAGAGAAGGTTCTGAGGGGACCTTCAGGCACCCCAGCACCTAAAGGGGTTACAAGAGAGCTGGGCAGGGACTTTTTACAAGGGCAGAACAGGGGGGAATAGCTTCAACTGACAGAGGGCAGATTTGGATTGGATATTAGGAAGAAATTCTTCCCTGTGAGGGTGGTGAGGCCCTGGCACAGTTTGCTCAGAGCAGCTGTGGCTGCCCCATCCCTGGAGGTGTTCAGGCCAGGTTGGATGGGGCTCTGTGTGACCTGTTCCAGTGGAAGGTGTCCCTGTCCATGGCAGGGTGGAATGAGATGATCTTTAAAGTCCCTTCCAACCCAAACTGTTTGAGGATGACTCCATGACTGCACTCTGTGTATTGAGTCAGTTACATCACCAACTTCTTTCAGTTGTAATGAAAAAACTAAACCTTGCAGCATCCTTTGGCAGTTCCCTGTGTCCACAGAGTTGCTTTTAAGCAATTTGTTTTTTACTGAGCATGTGCCTAAGAAAAACTTGAATTCTGAATGGCAGCACTGCTCGTGCCCAGGGTTCTATATGAGCTGTGTTGATGTGCCCTGAGTGTGGTCTGCAGGCACTGAAGGAGCAGAAATAAAATGACAAACAGTATCTCAAGATGCCCTTGTGATGAGGTTAGAAATAAATTTGGAAACCCTTTGATGCTTCTAAGGCTGAGAGGGTAACATCATCCTTGAAGCTGCATGGTTGCTATCACATTGTAAACTTCCCTTATCTTTGATGTTGCTGTGCTGACTAAAATTTGTGGGAGGTGTAATTGAGGTTTCATTGTTAAAATAAAGCTAATACAAACCCCAGATGCACCAGCTTTCATTCTCTATTGCTCTGCTGGATATCTTGGCTTTTATTTATTTTCTTAATTTACTTATTTTAAACCTTGTTCCTTATTCTAATGAGGTCATTGAAAACCTTCATTGGTTTGAATGGATTTGGAAAAGGAACACTTTTTCACTTTTTCCTTGATTTCCAATTGTGCTAGAGGAAAGCATTTCTTTCCTAATTACAAAAAACCATAATCTATCTTTACAGAGCCCTATAAATTCTCTCCCATCCTCATTAATCTCCACCAGTCACCATGTCCAAAACACTTCTGCAAGCGTAAGCCATCTATATTAAAAATGTTTCTTTGCTGCTGTTGTGTGCTGGAAATGTCTGCTGTCTAATTCTAACCTAGTTTTACTAATACTAACTCCTTTCAATGAACTTCCATCTTCCCTCCAGCTAAATCCTGAGTACTAATTGCAGTATAAATAATTCTCATTTTATATGGAATAGTCACACTTACATCTTTAGGTTTCAGGCTGTTGGAAAAAAGTAATCCTTAGTCAAAGCATCTTAGAGTTGGTAGATGGGAAGCACCAGTAGAGTTACCCAGTAGTTCTTCCTGTGAATACCAACAGCATAAAGTAAGTTTTCTTTGGGGTGATAAGCCCTGTATGTGTTACATTTAGCAGCTGCTTCTCTTTCCAGAGAGGAGTTAGAGAGGATGAAGGGCACCATCGAGAAGGCCAAGAAATCTCAGCTGGCAGGAGCCAAACCTCACATTGTTGCTGCAGAAGAAAATCTCCATCACATGATTGTGGACTTGGACAATGTGGTGAAAAAGGTAAAGCTTCCTCAGACTGTTTGTAATTGCCTCTAGAGTAGGGACTCCTTGGCAGCTTGTGCAGACCATCCATTCCCAAATCCTCTGCAGGGGGTGAGATATTTCATAGAATCACAGAATATGCTGAGTTGGAAGGGACACATCAGGATCACTGAGTCCAACTCCTGGTCCTGCATGGGACACCCCAAGAATCCCACCCTTTGCCTGAGAGTGTTTTCCAAACACTTCTTGAGCTCACACAGGCTCAGTGCTGTGACCACTTCCAGTGCATTGTGAATTGTAAATCCATCCTCTTGTGGCTGTACTCAGGCTTTGAGCTTGTTATATTGCCAGTAATCACACATGGCAAGATCTTCATGGGAACTTGAACTCTGTCTTGAAAGAGTCTCCAGGTGGTTTGATGGTGCCAGTCCTTTCTGTTGGCAACTTGTCATTTTTACCACTTGATGCCAAGGTAATTTACCACAAAGTTAGGGAGGAGTTCAATGTGTGCTAATGACTTGGTGGTAAATCACTTTGCAGTTCAGAAGACTGGGAAAGAAATGTAAAGGTGAAGTTTATCTCCCCTTGCAGGAGAGCTGGTAATTCATCAGGTGTGTTTGGAGTGAATATAGCCTGATAGTGGGAACATCAGAACTCACTGAGGATGGCAGCAATCACAGGCATCACTTACTAGGCCTCTATGTGAGCAGAGAAAAGGAGCTGGAGATGTTTTAACTGGAGATACAAACTGAATTCAAGATACTCCTGGTCCTGTCCAGGCTACAGACTTGCTGTGTAGCTAGAGTGGGCATGTGAGGCAAAACAATTAGTGATAGTTCCAGCAAATAATTATTGTGTAAGAGAGGTTTAATATCACAGGCTGAGTTTTTGTGCTCTCCCAAGTGAGTTTGCCATGTTTGGGCTGGGAGTTGACATGTGCCACTATCCCAGGGTTTGGCTTTAAATTATATGTGCCTTCAATTTCAATCCCTGCCTTGAAAAACAAATCAACCTCATCCTTGCTGGTTCCAGGTTCAGGCAGCACAGTCTGAGGCCAAGATCGTGGCTCAGTACCACGAGCTGGTGGCCAAAGCCAGGGAGGAATTCCAGAGGGAGCTCGACAGCATCACCCCCGACGTGAAGCCCGGCTGGAAGGGGATGAGTAAGTCTCCACTGGAGAGGAGTTACCTCCTGCTTGTTGCACTGTGGTTTGTAGTGCTTGGCCACTCAATGTCCACCATCCCAGTTTTCAAATTTTCACAGTATTTGGTTGGTCTGAAGTGAAAATGATCTCACAACTAAATGAAATAATCTAAAGCAGATGTTCTGAAGAGAATAAATTCTATCTGTGTTGTATGGGAAGTATCACACAAATAGCTCTTGTGTGATAAATATCATACTGGCTCTATGAACATCTTTTCCTCTCCCTTGTATTTCAGAAAGGGAGCCAGGTCATTCCAGATTTCAGTCAAATCTGTGTCAGTCAGTAAACAAATACTTGGTTGACTCTGTGATTAGAGGTATTATAAAACACAGTTGTTACAGGGCGTTAAAGAATTCCCTGAATTTTTCTACATCACCACTGAAACGGAGAGGTTTCATTGTTCATACCCTGCCCACCCCAGTACATTTTGTTTCTGAACTAAACTGACATGGTAACACACCTGTAGCAACAGCCAGTGCTGCACAAAAGCAGTGGACAGTCAGCTCACCCCAGTACTGCTCCCTGCACACTCCTTGCCACAGGTGCCCTTGCTCACCTTAACTGCTTTCATTTTAAAGACAAGCAGAGTTGCAGGAGGTGGATTGTGCTTGTTCACCATTACTGTGGATGAGCTTCTGCAAGAACCCACATGTGGTATGTCCATGGAACAATTACTGTCTGTGGTAGTTCAAAAGATTAATTCCCTAAAAAACCCAGCTTTCCAGGTATTTCCACTCAAGAGTTTAACATAAATGTACTAAGTGATCTCAGACTTTTCTAGCTGATGTGTTCAGAGGCAGCTGTTAAAGCTTGATTTCCAAGTTACAGATTTTTTTATAGAAGTAATAACTCATGTATTTGAAAAAAAATGTGGGGTCAGTATTGCCTTAATATTTCTCTTGAAGTATACAATACAGAATGACAACAGATTTTCTTAATGTTACTTTATGCTTTAGGAATGTGGACCCTAGTCTACAAAATAACTTCCCTGGCTAAATGAATGCACCAGACCTTTGGAATGGTCAGTTTTCATTTAAAAAACAGCCAACCCCACACCCAGTATATGTGGAGAAAACATTTGAAATTAACAAATTGTTTGTGGAGTTTGCTTTTGGGGTGTTACTAGTTCTGAAGAAAAAAAACGTATTTAGGCTCCTTGGGGATGGAGCTGCCTTTCCTTGCACAGGATAATATCTTGGGTTTTGTGATCACTGCCCTTCTGTGGGAGGAAAGGGAAGCTCCTTGTAGCTTCCATGTGCCCCATTTCTTATTGCTGTGACCTGCTGAAGCACGTGGGACAGACTTGTTGGGGTCCCTGACTCTGCCACTGGGGAATCTGTTTCTTGACCAACTGCATCTGTTCATAAGAACCTAGAAATGTCAGACTAAAATTTCCAGTGTCTTGTTGCACTTTCCTACTTCAAACTTCTGTTCCTTGCTTTGGCTGAATTCAAGTGTCCATCTCTGGGTTTCCAAGGGTGATTTCAGTGGTTGGGGTGTCTGGGGCTATATCTTGCCTGTAATACAGAGACTTTTATATTCCACATACTGTCCTTCCTGAATTGCTAAGGACTTGGTCTCATGTTTAAGTCACTGTAGATAAGCTCTTAGTTTCCTATTTTACTTTTGCATGACTGCCTTGCTGTAGTGAATGTGCATTAACTTTCTCAACTTCTTTCTGTTGCAGAGATAACTGACTTAGGTGAGTTACTGTCACTTGTTCTCATCCCTTGAAAGTTACCTCTTCTCTTTGTCCTTTTTAATGTGTGTGTGGGGCATGGCTTTAAGTTACAGGTAGTTACCAACAAAGGGTGAAATGTGGCATTCCTAGAACATTTCAGGCTGAGGTATTCCTTGGGATCCTTTCCAGTCACTTTGCACACTTGGCTTAAACCACAAACTGATCTTTTTGTAACACTGTTGCATCCAACAGCTGAGCTTGGAGCTGCTGGTCAGCTTCCCCACTGGACAATGAGCACCACTGCTCCAAGTCCTCCTGTGCCAGTCCTTTGTCCAGCACTCAACAGCAAGGTGACTGAAGGACTCTGCAATCTTGCTTGCTTTAGACCCTGCAGGAATGCTCTCCCAAGTAGTCCCAGCTTTCCATACAAATGATTTAGCTGGCAGACAGTGCAAAATGAGCTGCAGCATTTTATAAAGCCCTTCTCAGGTCATCAGATGCTGCAGGGGTAGCTTGGGTCCTCCTCTCCCAGGTACCATGTGCTTGCGAATTTTGTGCTGCCCTCTGAGTAGCCAAACCCCAATGGTACCATCCAGGGTGAGGAATCTGATTAAGAGCAATTGATCTGGAGGATTGTTGAAGAGAAAATGTAATTCTGTCTGTCCCTCACAGTGATATTTCCTGCTGCTCTGTGTGCTGGCAGAGGGGAAAATAGGTGGTGGTGTAAAAACCAAGAAATGACAGAGCTGTTGACAGTCTCTGAGTGTGACATGGATATGGAAGTGTAAATTACAGCTGGGAATAATTTGAAAGAAACCAAGATAATCTCTGTCCTGGAATGAAAATACAGTTCAGAAATTGGTTTTGGGTGGGCATTAGCACAGGTCAAGGGCTTGAAGTGCTCAGAGACCTTCCCTAGAACGAGCTCACTGGTCCATAACCCCCTGAAGCCCCAGAGCACTTGAGTGGGAGGCGGGAGGGCCCTGCAGAGGTTTCCCTGTGGTTTCCCTTCCCTCCCTCAGGCCCTGTGTTTCCTTTAGCTGGGCAGTTGTCCACGGATGACCTGAACTCCCTGATCGCCCACGCCCACCGGCGCATCGACCAGCTGAACAAGGAGCTGGCGGAGCAGCGCGTGCGGGAGCAGCAGCACATCGAGACGGCCCTGGAGAAACAGAAACTTGAAGATAAAAGAGCATTTGAGGCAGCCGTGGCCAAAGCCCTGGAGCGTCACAAAAATGAGATTGAACTAGAACAGGAGAAGAAGGTAAAGTGGCCTGAAGCACCTGGTTAAATCTTCGGCTCAAAAAGAAGGTAGAAGAGTTAATAGAAAAGTCCAGAGGGACAACTGGGATGTTCTGGGTAGTGGGAGACTTCACATGGGTGACCCCCAGGCTAAACATGGAAAGGAAATGTTGAGCAAGGAAACTGCTGCAAAGTTAGTATGGTAAAATCGTACAGGGAACAACTTTGTGAAGTTACTTGTCTCCTGCTGGGGATAGGATTATTGGATCAAAATAAATCCTGGAATGATTTGGGTTAAAAGGGGCCTTAAAGGTCACCTTGTTTCAACCTCCTGCCATGGGCAGGGACACCTTCCACTAGACCAGGTTGCTCCAAACCCCATCCAACATGACCTTGGAAGGGGTCGGGTCGGACTGCTTCTCTGGGCAGTCTGTGCCAGTGCGTCAACACCCTCACTGAGAATTTCATTGTTTGTTTGATCTGACCTTGAGTGGCCATTATAGTGCTACATAGGGAAAATATAAAGTCTCTTTGGTTTGGAAGCTCATTGATAAACCAGCTTCCAAAAGTGTTTTGAGTGTTTGACATGTTACTGTATTTTCTGTATATTATTTTGATAGCTGCACTACTGAGTAACCAGCAGTTACTCACATGGTGAACCACAAATCTAGTCCTTAACATCTCCAGGAAAAGGCTCTGTAAAACTGGACCTCTGCAGGTCTTTAAGATGAAGGACAGGCTCTGTCAGTGCCACTGCTCTGACAAGTACCCTCAGTAATCACTGCTGTGATACTGTGACAGTGAGTGACAATCAGCTGAGCAGTAGAGGTGCATTACACCCCCGTGTGTGTCCAGGTGGAAGAGGTGCGGGAGGTGATGGAGAGCGAAATGCGGACACAGCTCCGGCGCCAGGCTGCTGCCCACACCGACCACCTCAGAGACGTCCTGAAGATCCAGGAGCAGGATCTAAAGGTGGAATTTGAGCAGGTAAGGGAGAGGAGTCCCCAGGGCAATTAAATTTAAACCCTTGCAAAGCACAGGTTTTGTATGACAAGAGTCCTGAACCATGGTCCAGGGACTGAAATGGGGGCTGGGGAGGGAAGTAAAGTTTACCTTGTCGTGATACAGAGTGCTTCAGACTGGTCTGAAAAGCTTTTGCTGTAGGTGACAAATTTTTGACACAAGTGCAGTAACTGTTAAATTCACCCCAATAAGGTTTCTTACTGGTATATTTTATTTACGTATTGGCCCTAACAAGGTCAGCACATTTCTATAAATCTGTCTTAAAAATAAAGTAATTATTGTTAAGCAGCTGTTTCTGTTACTTGTATTGCACTGTGTTTCAGAACCTATCAGAGAAGCTCAGTGAACAGGAGATGCAGTTCAGACGCCTTACTCAGGAACAGCTCGACAACTTCACCTTGGATATAAACACTGCCTATGCCAGGCTGAAGGGAATTGAGCAAGCAGTCGAGAGTGAGCACTAAATCCTTCTTTCTCTAAGGACTAAAATTGTGTTCCCCAAAGGCCCTGTGTCCAAACTTGGGTGTCTAAACCCAAGCCTGAGGCACATAGTTCACAGTGCCGGGCACCCAGCAAATTGCAGATGAGCAAGTTCCAAGGTGGTTCTTCCAAAAGTTGTCTTGTTCTGGCTCTCAACTGTGGGACAGACTTGCTTTAGAGCATATGTTGAGGGGGGTGGCTGCTTTGGAAAACAGAGGCTGGAGAGGGATGGCTGTTGCTGCTTATTCTCAAAGCCACCTGTGCCCAACTGAGAGCCCTTCTTGGCTTTCCTTGCAGGTCACGCAGTAGCAGAAGAGGAGGCCAGGAAGGCCCACCAGCTGTGGCTCTCCGTGGAAGCGCTCAAATACTGCATGAGATCAGGCTCGGGGGACAGTCCCACAGAGCCCCTGGGGAGTGCAGTGAAGGCCATCAAGGCCAGCTGCAGTGACAACGCCTTCACGGAAGCCTTAACAGCGGCGCTCCCGCAGGACGCGCTGACGCGGGGCGTGTACAGCGAGGAGGCCCTCAGAGCGCGCTTCCACACCGTCCAAAAACTGGCAAAACGAGTGGCCATGATCGACGAGACCAGGAACAGCCTGTACCAATACTTCCTGTCCTACCTGCAGTCCCTGCTGGTGTTCCACCCCCGGCAGCTGAAGCCGCCGGCTGAGCTCAGCCCCGACGACCTCGACACGTTTAAGTTACTGTCTTACGCTTCCTACTGCATCGAGCACGGAGACCTGGAGCTGGCGGCCAAATTTGTCAACCAGTTACGAGGGGAGCCCAGGAGGGTGGCACACGACTGGCTCACGGAAGCACGGATGACCCTAGAAACCAAACAGATTGTGGATATCTTGACAGCATACGCCAGTGCTGTGGGGTTGGGAACAACTCAGGTGCAGTGAGCTAGGATTGGAGCTTTGGAGGCAGTTCAGCTGTTCTGTGCCAGAGAGAAATCCCATGATCTCCTGAGGGTTCAAAAACAGCTGTTGGCAGGGGCTGGAAGCGGTAAATCAAAGCACGGGTACCGTCTTGTTTCCTTGCACTGTATTTAATTTCACCATCTGTTGTATTTTTATTGGTTTTGAGTTGTCCTGACAACCAACTTCAGGAAGCTTCCCTACAATTTGTGTAAGAATTAATGTTTCCCCATCTTACCAAGTGGGCTTGTGATCCAACCAAAATAATGTTTGTAACCTGCCATTAATCATTTGCCACTTTGTCAGCTGAATAAAAACAAGACTTCAACCACTCTTTCCTGCTGTTTAAGTCTCCTGTTTAAACATCAGCTACAGCTGGGCAATACAAAGCTCAGTCTTTCTCCATGACCTGAAGAGCTAAAACTCTAAAATTTACTTCTTTCAAGAAAGCCAGAATTCCACTGATGTGATTTATTAATGTACAGCATTTAAAAAAATGAACCCATCTTTGAGTACAAGATATGTTCAAAACTGGTGTCAGAGCACATCCTGTCCTGGATTTCTGCCCTGGTAGGTTTCCTGTTACAGCTGCTCTGCTGCAGTTCTAGACCACCAGGTATTTCTATCAGCAAGGCAAATTTTGGTTCAACCAGTTTTTGCTCAAGGATTATTAGAATACAGCCAGCTTAATGTCAGCCATTTATTACAGACAGTCTCCAGCTGTACAAAGTGTAATTTAACATCTACACTTCAACACCTGCCCCAAAAGATGAGGAATAACACCACAGGTGCTGAGTATTGCATTACTTCAGTGTTTATATCCAGAGTAAACTCGGTATTTAAGTAGTTCAGCAAAGTTAGATGGAAAGGAATTACATCTGGTGCAGGGTCGAGTGCCAGGAGCACCATGAGAAGTCTTGTTCAAGCTGTGGAAGTCTTGTGCCTGCCCGAGCAGCCTCCAGGGTGCACAGCACCCCTCTCCCTGCAGCCCTCCACCCTCAGTGACACTGTTTATCAGGAGCCAGCTCTTGCAGGGGTGCTGGGGAGGAGACCTGGGGTAGCCCACGCTGTGTTCCACATCACCAAGAAGATTTAACAGCTTCCAGCTGGCACATGAGGACAGTGTCTTGCCAAGCAGGTCCCATATTAGAACACTCTTAAGTGTTCATCAGTGCTGCAGCACCTCCCAGAAGCCATTCCTTCAACAGTTCCACTCCTTCCAAAGCCTCCTGGTATCATGGCAACCGTTGCTCCCAGTTTTCCCAAGAGGAAGGCCAGAGGGACAGCTACTCACGGTCACTGTCACTGTCACTGCTGTCGCTGTCACTGTCGCTGCTGTCACTGTCCCACTTGATACTCTCCAGTGCCTTCCTGTGGTGCCAAACAGATCAGTCATCAGTCACCTGTTGTGACTTCTGCTTGAAAAGAGAGATCCCAAAACACAAGGCAAACACAGAGAACATGATGGGCTGTCTAATACCTACTGTCCTCAAAGGACAAGCGCACCCAGCATCTGGTGGAAGCACATACTCTTGGAAAAGCCAACTCCTTCAATTCACCTCAAAGTGCTCAGCTGGCTGTCAGGGGTGCTGGGCTTGTATTTATTCCCTTGGAGCACACCTGGTTCCAAACTGTGGTCCCTCAAGCCCTGATCACCATCTGAGCATCATCTGAGTTTGGCTGGAGCAGTGCAGTGAGAGGTGACCACAAGCTCAGAAGCTGGCAGCCACATGCAGGGCCATCCTGTACCACCCCCCTGCTTCTACTGGGCTGCAGTGGTGTCTTCTGGCAGCCAGACCCAGCTAGGAAAAGATTCCAGGAAAGAAAGGTGATAGCAGAACTGAGCAGTGCATAAGGCTAAACCCCACCATGGGAAATTCTCCTCCCTGCTAGGTGGGATGGATACAGCATGGAATCAAAAACTGAGGGGCCATTTCAGTCCTGGAGTCAACACACCAGCACATCGTTCTGAAGCCAGTTGTCTGCTCCCTTGTCAGAGAAGCCTTTCCAAAGGCATTGCCCCTCCCAGACCCTGTCTACTGTACCCCTTCAGCAGTAACATGAAATAATTCCAACTTACTTCTGTGTTTCAGAGAGTTCAAATTGCTCCTCCATTCTACTTTTCAGCCTTTGAGATGAAAGAAGCCCAAGGGATGCTGCCAGCTTTACCATCTTAATTGCCTCATCTGGGCAATTGGTTTGCTTAGCACAGCTCAAGAACTCGTCCATCACCTTGTCACTGCAAAGGCAAAGGCAAAGGGTGACTGTTCTCAGGGTCACAGGAGAGGTGCCCATTAATTTACAGCCCTTGCTTTAGAGAGGGAGAGAAGGTGACATTTTCAGATCAACCAGTCCACCTCTGCTCCTGCCATGAACTTCACCTCTGGTACAGAGAGAAGGCTGTGTGTTAAGTTTGGGAACTCCTGTCCCAGCAGAAGAGATCAGGCACAGAGTGCCACTAGGTGTGTAGCTTTTGGTACCACACACCCTCATGGTGTTCACTGGGGCAAGCCTCAACTTTATTTAAAAAAACCCACACCCAAACAAACCCCATTACTATTCCTTACAAGTTGTGTTCTATTTCAAACCATTTTCTCCTCCAGAATCCCAAGACAAGCAAGCTGGTGTAGCCCAACAGGGAACCACCTAAGATTTAGCATTTGATTTGATAAACTTGTCTTCATAAATCCAGGCACCTCTGAAACACCTCTGTGCTTGGTCAAGAGCAGACTGGAATATTTCTGAGCATGTGGGAAATGAGATGTTTGGGAGTCCTGTTCAGGCTGATTTGCACTGCTGAGTTCATCAGTGGCACTGCTCTCCATGGCCCACAGCTTCAGAGACCAACCACTTCACTCCCTCTGTGCATTTTCAAATTATTTTGAGACAGAAAGCTCTTGGAATATTTCCACTGGATAAACGAACAGCCATGCTCACAGGGACAGACACATTCATGTTCTGGAAGTAAATGGACCACTATTGTAAGTTACAACTGGAGGTTGGACTACCTGACCTTTAAAAAGTCCCTCTCATCCCAAACTATTCCTTCATGCCCTAACAGAAATTCAGGATCTCAGCCGAAGGGGAGACTCAGTAACTGAAGAACCTAAAAATACTTACGTGGGAATCCTGTTGATTTTCTGGAAACACTCCATCAGTTTCCTATTCAAAAGAAAACAAAATAATTATTGAAAAACCACACAACAGGAACAGACAGATATTCAACCTCTAGGAGGAGCCTCCACTGAAACACAGTCTAGCTCAAATTCATGAAACAATCTTCCCCATGAATCCCATGCTGTATCCTTGCAAATGCAATCTGTACCAGCTAACTTCACTGATTAGTTTAACACAAACAATCTTAAACTCTGCAGAAAACGGTAAGTGTAGCTAGTGGCCATTTTCCTTTAAAATACTACATATTTGTAGTATTTTAAAACACTCTTTTGTTGCTGCTTCTTTGTTTCAAATGAACCACTGTACATGGAACATCTGTATTGAACAGAAAATAGCTCAGAACCTTAAACTGGAAGCTTGATATTTTAACCTGTATTTCAAGTTCAGAGCATGCAGGACAGTAAATTCTTGCTATTAGAGTTCTAAAACCAGCCTATTTAGAGTTTTAATTAGGGCTGCTAATTAAAATTTTAATTAAACTAATTAATCTGTTTATCAGTTTGAATTCCAAAGAGTTCTAAAAATCAGAAAATGGCGAGTTGTGGGCACTCAGCAGTGCTCAGGGGAGTGATTGTCAGACCACACCTTGCCATAAGCAGCTGTACAAAGCTCTACACCAGATACTACATTAGTTTCTAAACCATTTTTAAGACAGACAACTGTAACTTGTTGTCAAGAAAGAACAATAACAAAGGAAAAAACCCATCACATTCCCTGCAGGCTTTATCTGCTCCCTCTATCTGCACTGGAATTCCAAGGAATCAGTCATTAGCTTTTGCTTTTTGTGACTAAGCCTTGAGTTGCAGTGTCAGCAAGCCCAGAGCTCAGGGAGCCCACACTTACCAGGCATCCTGGGTCCTCCCAGCCCTGGAAAACAGCACCACGACATGGCCCAGAGCACTCCCTGTCCACTCCAACGGGACCTGCCCCTGCCCAGCAGGCTCATGGACAGCTTTGATTTCTTCAGCACACTTGGCAAACGCCAGCTGAATCTGTGAAAACATTGTGCTGTGAAGAACAAAACCTCTGAAATTAACAGAAGCTTTGCAGTGCAATTTCTCCTGCAGGTCCTATAGGTTTGCTCTGTATGTGATTTAAATTTGTGAATTCACAGCTGTCACCCCTGGGACACAAATCTGCCACTTCCCTCAGGACAACTGTCCCGACTAGGCAAGCTCCAAGGTGGCCTTGCAGGGACAGCTGTATCTGCCTTCAACACCCTTCAGCTTGTGAAAGCAATTACTGCCACGAAATCCTTGGCAAAACTCCCTGAATTCTGCACATGCTTCCCCAGAGATGTGGCTGGTTGGGCTGCATTACTTCTCCAAACTCTGGTTAGAAGGGATTCTGCTCTGTTAATTCGAGGTTTCTTTATAGGTTGAAGACAATCCAAAGGATTTAGCAGGCCTGGATAAGCTGACGTGGTCTGCAAATCTGCAGTGGTAGATCCACTGGAACTGGATCTCTAGGAATGACCAGGGATACAGCATTCATTTACTGACAGTCTGAGGAGACACCTCTACTGAGCTTCTGTGCTAGTTTTGGCTGGGATAGTTAAATTTCTTCAGAGATTCTTCTTTCTTTCTATGGGGCCGTGTTTTATATTTAAGATGGAAAGTGTGTTGATAACACTGGGATATTTTTGTTATTGCTGGGCAGTGCTTCAAGAGCATCAAGGCTCCCCCACCAGGGAGTGGGCTGGGGGTGCACAAAGTGTGTGGGACAACAAGGAGCTGGGAGGGGACACCTCTGGGACAGCTGACCCTAAATGACCCAAGGGATATTTCAGACCACAGGATGCTCAGCAGATAAACCTGGGGAAAGGAGGAACGGGGGATACATTTGCAGTGATGGTGTTTGACTTCCCAAGTAACTGTTACACATGAGCTTTCCAAGAGCCTGGCTGTCCTAGGGATGGCTGAACGCCTGCCTGTGATGGGAAATGGTAACAGAACTTGAGTTTTGCCCTTTTACTGTCCCAGTTCCCTCCACCATCTCACAGGGGAGGAGTGAGCAAGCAGCTGTGTGGGGGCTCAGCTGTTCATGGGTGTTATCAGCTTCCTTACCTCACTGGGGTGCTGGTCCCTGCTCATCAAAGACAAGATCTCTTCCAACAGATCTTGTCTCCTGTTAAACCCCAGCTGTTTCACATCTGTTTAGAAAGAGGCAGTAGTTGGTAGGTGTGACTAGAACTGCTGTTCCCAAATCCTGGCAACATGGTGAGCACAATTTAACAAGGCAGAGCCATTCTCTGTGACTGAGCAGGTCACACTGAGTTCCTTTTCTTTCCCCTCATTATCAGATTCTGTGCACCAAATACATGAATAATCTGATTTCTTCTTCCCTTCCCTGCTGGTCTCAAGATTTCTGGATGACAGCCCAACTACTCCCCTCAATAATGGCCTTCAAGGTGCCCAGCACTGACCATCCTGGTGGTGCTGATGATCCTGTCCCAGCAGGGAGGGAACAACACCCAGAGCACTGTCTGTAACATCAATTACAGACCTCAGGGGGAACATGGAGCTGAACTGCTGCTGGACAGTGAGGCCCACAATCCCCCAGAGCCAGAACCCTCCACCACCAGCTGCTGAGGATTAAGGAGTGACTTGTATTATTTTTTGGGGGGCCAGATTAAATCTTAACCAAAGGGTCCACATGATTTGATACCACAGGCAAGCAATGCACCTTATCATGGCTACTCCAAGCAATGGGAAGTTTCCAAACTAGCTCCAACTTTGCACTGCTCCTGCATTTGTCAGACAAACTGCCTATGAAGCCACGTGGCCATCACTGACCTTCCCAGACTGAAGGGATCACTTCCAACTGGTTGGCTGCATCCAGTGCTTGAAGGAGATCCAATATATTTTTAGGAGTTGGATAGAAGAGCTGATGAAGGAAGAGAATCATTTCAGTCACCTGTGACTGCTCCATTTCTCCATGCAAAAGCTCTGCAGCTCTTACCCTGGTACACACTTACTGAAGATGACATTTCTTTGTACCACTTCAACACCACCTCAATTTGTTCCATCATGCACAGCAACGAAAAGAATTTTGACCTAGAGAGGAAAAAAGGTCCTAATTCAGTAATGATTAGATCAAGCAAACCATACAGAAGTACCAGCAAATGATGGTGTGCTGATGAGATTTGTATTGCAGATCAAGGAAATTTTACTGATTGCAACACTCCATACAATCAGAAAAGCAGCATTGTTTCTTACAACAGCTTAATGCTGACATTAGACTATTGGCAGAACTTATATTTTAAAACACAGTGGTCTAATATTTAAAAAAAAAGACAATCTTCCTGTCTGATGCCAGTTTTAAGGTACCTGACTCTGTCTCAAATGCAACTTTTGGATGTAAGAACTGAACAAAATTAACCTTGTTACTTGTGTAAGTGCACAAGACAAGCCTGAGTCCTTGACCCAGTGCACTGACTAGGAAAACATCCCTACACAAAGAGATTATGCTGTTTTGGTGTTACCTCCAAAGCTGCCATCCTGGGTACACAACAGAATGGTAGAACCCACAACTGGTTGTTCCAGCTGTTGGATGGGTGTTGAGATAAACTAATGCTCTAAGACACTGGATTTCAGTTCAAAGGCCACAAACTGAAAATAAATCCTAAGCAATCACTGCTCTTATGAAGGATCTAATTCCCAAACTGGACATACAATAACCAGCTAGTGCTCAGTGTCTGAATCCTGGTTTGTATTGAAGCTGACAACAACACACAAGATGCTGAATATAACCTCCACTTCACTCACCAATAGATGTTTAACCGATCCACATCCAGGAATTTCCAGTTGTCTCCCTTCTCCAGTGCCTTGTTTAACTGATAGGCAAGCTTGATATCCTTAAGATCACAGCACTGCAATAAACCAGTCAGATTTGAAAGCTGTTACCAAATGTGACTCACAGAAGTACATGCACATATCACAGGCATGCAAATTACCAATTAGAGAGGATTCAAGCAAAGAACTGCAGAATTATGGCAGAAAGTTACAGGAGGTGATGAGCACAGATGAAAATGGGAGATATTGAAAGCTAAACTTTGTATGACAGGATGTAAACTCACAGGCAATTCTCCAACAGCTGGAGGGGCTCAAAGGAATTCTGATGGCAAGGAAGAGGCACTTACCACTTGCATGGCGGTGGTAAAAAAGCTGGCTGAAAGGGAGCAAACAAGAAAGAGTCTGTTAACTTCAAGCTTCCAAGGAGACATAAAACAGCCCATTAGCCCACCCTCCCAGGGGATGGATGAGGTATGTTCAATTAGAAACTCAATCTGTAGCTCAGTTTGACAATATAGCAGAGCTCTTCGTTTTCTCCATAGTCTTTTGGTGTGGCATGAGTTGGGTGGGGTATTTTATACACTTCTAGCAACAACTTAGAGCACAGAAAGAAACAGTTTAACACACTTAGCAGGACAGAAGCTAAGGAAGGAGGGGTACAACATTCTGACTATTTCCAGGAATCCTTCCAAAGACAAGGAGGAGAAAGCTGATGAAGAGTGGCTTTCAACACTCCATTAACACCACGTTGTCAGAGACCTTTCTTTGCCAAACCTATCTTCAGATGGAAGCTGCATCTGCTTCCAAACTTACAGAAAGGATTATGAACTTCCCAGGGCAAAGCTGTGTACATACAAATGGCAGAACAAGCCAGTGACCCATGGGATGTTCAGGATATCCCCCTCCCACAGATCCACACTCCAGTTTCCCATTAAGTTTTATTTCATGAAATTTTCTGAAGAGGATTAGGAAGAACTAAAATAGAAAAAGTCACACTACACCTACAACAAAAACCTGTCATTCACCTGATGTGCATCATTTCATGAAACTGCTCCTCCTTAAACTGATCTTGTAAATAACCCTAGGATTTTTTATCACCTGGACTTAAAATGCTCATTCACACAAGCTACACACCTACTTTCATAAGGAAGCCAGTGTAGCAATACTCAGCACAATTCCCAGCACTGCAATTTGCCCTTCTTTGTCTCCTCAGAAGGGACTGAGAGAAGCAAGCTGCATCCACTTATCCTAGCCAAGGAAAACTACCTGACATTCACAGGTGCCTTTTCACCCAAGCTTGAAGTCCTTACCATCATCAGGGTCCTGGGCAGTGAAACTTCGCTTTTCAACCTCATTTAACACTTCAGAAATTATGTCTGATGATTGATCATCAACTGTGGGACAAAGAGACAAACAACATCACATCTCAGTTGTACCAAGCACTTCCTTAGTGAAGAGCATCAGTCTACAAATACAATACGAAATTGGGAACAAGCAACATCATTTTAAACAAATGTAATTTCTGTGGTGCTCCACACCAGCTGCAATTTAATTTGCTCTAAAATTTGCCCTGCTATTGGCAGATTTCCACAGCACAGCAGGGCAGATTCAGAAAGATAGAAGTGCTTTCTAGCAAAGAAACAGGCCTGGAAGTTTGTCTCTTAGAAGGCTGCACTGGTAAAATCAAAGCATTTCATACACAAACAAACAAAAATTTAAAAGGGGGAAAACAAAACAAAACAAACCCCCAAACCCCAGAACCAAACCCAGAGAGACTCCAGAGCAATTCCTTTACATTTCTTAAAACACAAGGACTGCAATTATGGCTACTCTGCCTGTTGTCTTCCTACAGCCAAAAGTCTGTGGGCGTGGGATCTTAAACAGTTGGATTCCTGCCTTCCAACTTAGCTGTTTTTCATGACAGCTCTAATGCACAGAACTGTTTAAGGAACACAAACTCCCTGTGCATTTCATCCCTGTGAGTAGCAGTATGAAATCACACTGTGGTCAGATCCAGCCTCCGCAGTGACTGAGTAGCATTTGCTCCCTGTATGAGGTTATCCTTTTCTTTCACCCAAGCAGAATCAGGCAGCACAGGGAACACCAAGATCACACCCATAAAAGGTTGTCTTTCAATCCATAAGTGAACTGCCTTCACCCATCCCACGTGAAAAGCATCAGAGCAGCTGCCACACGAGGCACGTTCCTGGCCGAGCCGACATTCCTGGCACGTACCTCCTTTGTAATACACAGAGAGGAGATGATCATAGGATGCCAGGCTGGGCTCTGGAAAGCAAAATCATTCAGTTACTGCACCATTCCTGGCTGAGCTTTGTGCCACAGCTCCAATTCAGTCTGCTCCTCCAGTCAGACAGCATGCATAAATTTACAGTAGTATCTCTCCCCACCCACCCTAATGCTGGATCAGACCTCACGTACACACGCCTGGGAGAGGTGATATCCAACACTGGACCACCAGCTGGAGCACCCTATTTCTATGGGGGAACAGCCAAGCTTCCCTGCTTTAAATTACAGTAAAAAATACTTCATAGCTAGTTTCCCTTCTGCTCATGAATGTAATCTTTAGCCTATCAACAAGCATGTTACTAGGGCAAAGCACACCCCACAGGATGTCAAATCAATTATGCAGGTACTCTCTGTTTCTGCAGTACTTTTTTGGAAGAAAAAAACATCACCTAGATCAAAAGCTTTTTTCTGTAGAGATGTAGATCTATAGTTTTGAACTGGCTTGGGTGACTTGTGAAGCACATCTCCCCCGGAATCAGGGAATCACCACTGTGTTGGGAGATGCTGAACTCCTACATCAACTGTTCAGCTCTGAAGGTGGCACTGGAATATCATAATCACTGCATATAATAAATACTCAGGTTCTCTTACCTATATCAAGTGCTTCCATTTCCTTTAATACCAACAAAGACATAGTTCTGCCCACACCACCACATCTTCTCAGACTCTTCAGTACAGAATTAAAAGTTAGCAGAGTTGGTTGCACTTTCTGCTGAGCCATGTGAGTCAGGAAGTCCTTAAAACAAAACCCCAAATCCTTAGTGCTTCACATGTTATGGATCACAGTT
Organism: Trochalopteron elliotii; assembly: GCA_024734555.1. Taxonomy (NCBI): domain Eukaryota; kingdom Metazoa; phylum Chordata; class Aves; order Passeriformes; family Leiothrichidae; genus Trochalopteron; species Trochalopteron elliotii. The sequence goes on from JANPWX010018938.1 coordinate 224,714, forward strand.
CAGCTTTCAGGTGGGTTAGACTACATTTCCTCAACCTAATCCTTCTCATCCCCTTCAAGTGAACAAGTCTGCTTTAACTGATTATTTATTAAGGGAGAACTGTCTAATTTTTAATGACCAAAACCCAAGGCTACATTACATCAGAATAAATATTAGATAATTGTCTCTAGAACATAATGGAAAAATTTTATAGTTACATAATGTTTTTCCTTACTGATGTGCCATTAAAACTCAAAATTCCATTTCTGTCACAACACCATGAATTAAAATTCAGAGAGTTTTAATCTAAACCTCTTCATTTATTTTATCTCCCAGGAGTAATTTGCCCAATTCTTCTGTCCAGGCAGTTCCTGGATCAGGTATGTTCTCACAAGGCAAATAACTCTGCAAAGGTAAGGCTGGATTTTTCACATTTGCCACTTCTCCACAGTTACCTTGTCTATTTAAACTACTGTACTTCCTTTACAGCAAAGATTAGTATCTGGGGACAAAGTTCTTGCTTTTGGTCCTCCAACAACTGCAGAATTTTACTAATAAGGCAGGCTCTTATTAGCAAAAGAGCTCACACTCTTACCACTTCCCCATCTCTTTTGCTCTACCCTCCTTACCTTGGCCAATTCCCATCTTTCTATGAACCTCTCCCTTAGATATGGGACAGCTCTGATCAGGGCATTGAAGGTGTGCACATCAGCTGGAAAATGTAGGATAATCCATGTTAAATGACAATTTCTAGCCTACAGGAAACAGTTTGTTCTAGCATGGCTCAGTTTCTGGCAAAGTCTCATGCAGACCTGTTTCCAGTGAGCCAGCCACACGCCAGCTGCACTGGAATTACCAGTCTGCACTCAGCTCCCATGATCCAGCTGAGGTCCGTACCCCTGCGCCAATCATCACTGCCATGAACAAACACTCCTGTGCCCAACAGGAGGCCACAAAGACAACCAGGACACACTCACCCTTGTGCCTTTCATTCAGCAGGTCTATGTACATGTCATAAGCTTTAGAATAAGCGCCATGCTGCAAAAACAAAAATAAACAATCTCTTACTATGTGAGATCTCACAAGCTGAAAAAATCCCCCAGCACTGAAGAATAACTTTACCTTCACCATCCCACGGATCATTGTGCAATAGGAGTGTGCATTCCTCTCTGGCATTATCTTAAATATCCTTTCAGCATGGTTGTTCTCCCTAGAACCAACGAACAAGATAAATGTTAAAGAACCAAATAAAAGATAACCTTTGGAGAAGGATTCAACATGCAGAAAATAAGGGCTGTACCCCCAAAGACTGACATTCACGTATCACACTTGTGATACTTGAAACTAAGTCTCCAATCACCTACCCAGATTTCCACAAACATTTCAAAAGCTCAGCAAACACAGGCTTATTCAACAAGTAACACCTGTGAGGATGGGCTGCTAAACAACTTAGGTCTGTTCTGTAACAACAATGCAAGTGCACAACCCATGGAATAGGGGAATATTGGCAACATTTTCTATACCTCCATCTGGGGCCAGATGACTGTGAACCTCTTTGAAATCGTCTCTTTGGAGCTTTCTGTTCTGAAGCATTCACCTGGTGAGATTTTTGCAAAAATAAGTTTCTCAGAGTTAAATTATGATTTAACATCAAATGACATGATTTGCTAACAAAACTGAAGTTCAGCAGCATGGACCAAAGGTGTTTTTTAATGGGTTATACTAGAATAATTTCTATCATATTATTCAGGAAGCAATAAACAGATTGAGAATAAGGTTTATGTTATTAAACATATTAACAGCTTTACACAAACTACTGCTGCTACTAGGTCAGTCATGGATTTTTATAACAGAAGTATCTCCTGGGGATGTTGACTGCATCTGATCCACCTCATGGCATCTCCCATGCAGACAGTACAAAAGTCTTGATGTCACCTTATACTCCTACTTACTGTGTATGAAGTAAATAAATAAAGACCAACAAGTTTTCCTTACCTCTGGCTCTTCCAGACCCTCTTTTTCTTCCTGCTCTTTTTCAGGACTAGGTTCACCATCTCCATAGAAGCATAACAAATCTAAAAGGCTGTTTGTGGTCTCCAGAGATACAGGGGTACCTTTAGAAAATGAGAATTTATAACAGTCAGAGAAAGTGAAGAGCTCACCACTCAACAGAAAGGTATCAGAAAACCTCTGAACACCACTTTGCTCTCTTCCAACACAAAAACATTCTCCAGCAAGTCCCAAACCCTGCTGTGACACCAGCACTGCCACAAACCCACTCATTACAGGAAACAATTTTAACACTGAACTACAGTATGTTTTTCTACTGAAGCCACTGAAAGGGTAGAGTTTTCCTGACCAAGCAGGAGAAGGAAGTGACAGCTGGCAGCCAGAACTGTGCAGCAGCACAAGCAAACACAGCCTTTGAAATTTCTAGTGCTTTTTATAACTCTTCCTAGGATACACCCTGCTGTGAAGAACACTTTGCATGTTTCACTTTCTATGAAACAAATTCAAAACCAACAGAAGTATTTCACCTGCTTCCTGTTCAAGAAATTGTTTGTTTTCCTTATCACCTAAGTGACATGTCAGACAAGCAGTGGCAAAGATTCTCCAGTAACTCTAGAGAACCACTTCACCAGACCAGAGTCAGTTGCGAAAGGAGCAATAGTCACAAAACTGTCTGCAGAGCCTGTGTCAGCTACTGAAGCATTTTTGGCACAATTTAAGTAGAGCTCCCTCACAGAAGCTGGCAGGTGACCACATACCTGCCTGTAGAAGCTGATCAAACATGTCCACAGACTCTTTCACCATTCTGAGGTGGATGCGCTCCCTCAGAGCTTCCTCACTCACTCCTTCAGTCTGAGGGGTGAGAGTCTCAGGCATCAGGCACTAAAAACAAACAGTGCAAGTCTGTGATGAGCTCAAACCTTCTCTAGATATCCTCACTCTTCACCCAATACTGCTTACAGGCCAACAACAGCAGTCCTTTTGGTGAGGAAGAACCACACACATCCTCATCCCTCACTTTTGTGCCAGGAAACAACATCTAAACAACACTGCTTTTCTTACTTTTATCTCAAGAACCTTCTATGATACTGAACTCTCATGGAAAAATATCCACTACAAAAACATAATGGAAATAACAGTACTGCGTTCATACTATCTGCAAAACAGTCTAAAAGTTATCCTTTTATCTTAGTTTTGGACCATTCTGACAGTTGATTTCACTGACAAAGCACAAACACAATGAAAAGAAAAAGCAGAAAGCTTACTGGTACGTTGGGCTCTGCAAAAGTCTTGTCAAAATACTGAGGAAAGTTCTTTATGATGTATTTTGCAGCATTTCTCCCAGACTCCTTTGACAATGAATACAGACGCTGCATAGAAGTGAGACAGAACAAGATGGAAAAATTACAAGGCTGAAAATTAGGAGAAACATTTTAACAATGAACATTCTGATGAGATCAAATCAAACTCACGTGTAATTTTCAACTTACTAGAATCACAAGGACAACATTCCAGATAAAATTCTGGTATTCATGCCAGTATAAGAATGTCTATTCTTTAAATGTCATTGTATTCTGCTTTTTTGTTACTTAGTCAAGGGACACAGTTCAGACATCTGAAATGCTGCACTACTACCTCAAGCTCAAAAACATCCCTCATTTTAGAGAGAAAATTGTGAAAGCAATCTGCTACTTCATTTTCTTTTGTTATCAAAACCAGGCTTCAACTAGGTAAGAGTATTCACAGCCTAGACAAAGGTAGGAGAGAAGCTATCAAGGATGTGAAAGGAAATACCTACAGAATTAACTGAATTTCTTGGCATCAGAAAAGGGTCATCCTGGAACATGTAATGAGCAGCAGTAGGATCCTGTGGAAAGAAGAGCCCAGCATTGTAAAGTTTCTAGTTATGTGCACAGGCACAACACAGTGTCTCATGGAATTTAAGGCACAATGAATTCTTCCATCATAACCACTCCAAATGTACACTTTACAGAAGTTCCTCTTGTTCAAAAAGGCTGAGCCTGTTTGGAAACAGTTTAAAAAATATTTCCATTATACATACACACAGAAGCTAACATGGTGACAAAAAAGGGTCCTTCCTATAACATATCAAGCAGCAAGTGCCCTGCAAGGCACGAAGGACCCCAAAACGTAACAGTCTTGGGAAGATGATGGGACTTGGCAAGTTTTGATTCAATTCCCAGAATTCAAGACAGATGAGATTTAAGAACAGCATCACAGCATTTCCAGGTTTAGCCCAGCAAGAGCAGACACTCATTGCAGTTTTTAAAGCCTTTCTGGACTGAGATTGGGAAGGATATTCTGGACTGGGAAGCTGAACTGCTGAAGGAACTTGCTCCCTATGTTAGTGAAAGTCTTACCAAAGCACTGCAGCTTTCTCTGGTAACTGCAGCTCTCTCTTAGCACATGAATGAGGCTTTAAGGACACACAAAACACCCTGAGCCAAAGGGAAAAAACCCTGATGTGAAAGTCCCATCTCTCATTTATGGCCGAAGCAGGAACCAAAAGGCCTCCTGAGCACAAGGGACCCATCTCCACGACCCACAGCACCACTCACCCTGTTCACAGTGGAAGCCAAGGTCTGGAGCACTGCAAGCTTATCCCTAAACACAAAGGAGTTTGATTAGTACTCAGTTGCAGACTTTGAGCTGTGCATTACATTGTCTGGAGAACAACCACAGGGTTATCCTGACCCACAAGGATTTTCAGTTCTAGGAGATAATGTTTTTGCTGCACTAAGAAAACAACACTTTTCAGAAAGAAAGAGAAAAGGAAAAAATGGTCTCAGTTCTTAAACAACCCCAGGAAAAAAAAGATTTTGAGGAAACCAGAAGAGCATCTGTGTTTTCAGCTATTACTCCTGCCCTTATAATACATTAGCAAAGGAAGATCATAGGGAAGAGACACAGAAATAATTCCTTGGAATGCTGCTTCTAGAGCATCTCTGAGGGATAAATATATTAAGTTGCTCTACATGTCTTTGCAAGAAAAAAAAAAACAAACAACAAAACCATATATCTCAGGGCTCCTGTGCCTGTGGAACCTTAAGATTTTGGTTGTTTCAAGCAAACAAGGAAAGGCCAGTGAAAGTGCTTAGGTAAAGGTGGCCTTACTTTAGGATTACATGCTGACATCCTTTGACCATAAACCTAATTTTTGCTGCACAGTCATGCAATTCCATCTTAAGTGCTCCCAACAAAAAAGGTTTTGTTCAGTTGTGTGATTTCTAAGCAGGATTTATTCAGTCAGCTATCACAGATCAAGTTTTCTTCTGCAGGAAGAAACACATTCACATGCAAACAGCCAAATGAACTTGGTTTCACAGATCTTTAGCAAATGTGATCTTTTACAAAGAAATAGAACCATGCATGTCAGGAATGCAGTGTACATAATCTGCAGAGAGTAAGAATCAAGAATATACACAGAGCTCCAAATCAGCAGGAAAACCACTAGTGGGACATTGCAGTAAGGAATACAGGAACCTCAACTTTCTTTTTCAGATTTGGTGGACAGACTACTTTTAACTGTCTAACACTGATTTTTTTCCCAAGTGAAGATTCCAAAATTAAACACTCACCATGTTTTTCTTCGGGGGAGCACAATTTCTTCTTGAGTTACTGTGAGAAACAATATAAAAATGGTCATTAGAAACAAAGAGATGCCCAAAGAAAATTTTGACCCCATAAGTTGTAGCAAGGTGGGGTCAATCCTTCTCCCAAGTAACAAGTGACAGGACAAGTGCAAATGGCCTCAAGTTGCACCAGGTGATGTTTAGATCAGATATTAGGAAAAAATTTCTTCACTGAAAGGCTTGTCAAGCACTGGAACAGGGGAGTGGTGGAATCACCATCCCTGGAGGGATTTAAGCCACATGGATGTGGCACTCAGGGATGTGGTTTAGAGGTGCCTTGGCAGTGCTGGGTTTAGAGCTGGACTCCAATAACTCAGAAATCTTTTCCAAGCCAAGTATGACTCTACAGAAATTGATGAGTTAAACTGATCCAGCTGAAAGTACTAAAACAAGGACTTTAAAACCATAGTCCAGTGTAGGTTCATGGAGCTGCACAATTCAGTTCATGCTCTTGGAGCATGGAGCTGACTGGTGATGAAGTAAGGAATCAAGTTAATCCACAAAATTTATGCACAATGAAGACATGGGAAAGAAAATCCAATGAGAGGAAAGAGGGTGTTTACATCATCTTTATCTCCTCTCCTGACAGTGTTGTTTGGAGATTAAAAACCATATGCAAGGAACCAGTAATGGACATCTTACCTTGTGGATTGTCCACAGTCTTCCCAAGAGCAGGACTACTCGAAGAGCTCCTATAAAACAACCAGGGGTTTGAATTTATGGCAGTCACATTAATACAGCAAAAGTAGAACAGTGAAATTCTATACTGCAGATCAGAATTAACTGAAACATCAGAGGGAACTGGAGTGAATTAGAGTAACTGGCAATGTTGCACTGTTACTAACTCCAAATTATTACCATAAAACTTGTATTTGATGCTTCTCTTAAGGCTCTCATTTCAAGAGACAAGAGGTTATATGTGAAAAACAATACCACAAAAAAACCCCTGTGACTACTTAATACTGGGGAATAACATTTTTAAAGTAGTTTTCATGAACTAATGCATCTTAGAAAGAAAATCATGGGCATAAACCAGAAGACAGTTTATGCTTTAGAGACAGGATCGTGCTGAAAACAGCACTTTAAAAAAATACTTTGGATGCGAGTAGTGCTCACAGGAGGAGAAAACCCAGAGTAATGAAGCAGGTGAATCAGCCCTGGTGAGTCCCAGATGTCTCTACAGAGGTGCAGAAGCTCCTTACAAAACCACAGCCGCAGCACACAGACACATGGACTCACTTTGCTGAGTATCACAAAAGACACTGCTGCAAGTCTTTCTCATCACTGGTCACATTTTACTGCTTTTAACACAAACTAAGGCTTACAGTAAAATACTTTTACTTGTTTTGCTCATGAAGCGACTTAACAGTAAAGCTTTACTGCAACTCTGGCCTTCAGTGTCTCCACATTGACCTTGACCCTGAGGGAGAGGCTGTTAAGGTGCAGTCACAGCTCTGTTCTTTACTGTGGCACTGCACAATTCCAGCTGCTGCTGGGAAGTCTCATGAACTGATTAAGTATGGTTTTGCCACCCCAAAAACGAGTAATGATTACCCAGTGAAGAGGGACCTTTTTACTTGAGACAGTCCCTTAACAAAACCACTGCATAGAAACATGGAATGTTAAGGTGTTGGAAGGGACCTTTAAGATCCTGTTCCACCTCTGCTGCCATGGGCAGGACATCTTCCACTAGACCAGGTTGCTCCATCCAATCTGCCCTCGAACACTGACAGGGTTGAGGCATCCACAACTTCGCTGAGCAACCTGTGACGGTGTCTCACCGCCCCTACAATAAAAAATTTCCTCCCAATATCTAACCTAAACGTCTCCTTTTTCGATGTGTACTAATTATTCGTTGTTAATCCTATCATAACCATTCCTTAAGAAAAGTCCCTCTCTGGCTTCCTGGAAGGCTCCCTTAAGATACTGGAAGACAGTTATGAGGTCTCCACGAAAAATTCCCTTCTCCAGGTGAACAGCCCCAGCTTCCTCAGCCTTCGCAGCGGAAGTGCTCATCTGCTTTTTCGTGAGACTCAGCTCTAGGAATCGTTTAAACGCTCAAACTCTCTCCCAGGGAGGCTCAGAGCAGCCCAAAACCCGGGAAGATCCCCAGCAAAGGCGACCAAAAGCAGATAAAAGCCTCAGAAAAGGAGCTCCCTCCTGCCACCCCGTCTCGACCACGCCGAGCCACCGCACACTGCGCCTGCGCAACCTTTCCCGCCTCACGGCCCACACACCCAGCACCGCCCGTCCGTCCGTCGGTTCCTCCCCGGTGCCACCGCCCCGCGGCCCTTCCCTCGCGGCTGTCCCTCACCGGTAGCTCTCCCGCCCGCCCGGGAGGCGGCAGCGCCGGCCCAGCCACAGCGCCCGCTGCCAGCAGCCGCCCCCGACCCGCCGCGCCGCCATGCTGCCCCCCCGCGCGGGCCTCCGGGAAGGCGGGCGGCACCACTCCTACAGCGAGGGGGGGGAAGCCGGTACCGCCCCTCAGCGCCGGTGGTACCGCCCGGCCCCGCCTCCCCCGCGGCCCGGACCGCGTGGTGCTGCCCGTGGCGCGGCGCTTCCAGCGGGAGAGCAGGAGCAGCTGTCTGCCGGGAAAGAGTTGCTCATTCGCCATGAAGCCGCCCAAAGTGGTGCCGTGGCGGCGGCTGGTTGGGGTGTCCTTCGGGATGTACACGGCCGAGGAGATCAGGTGAGGCTCCATGTGTACGCATCCCGAGCTTTGAGGGTGCTGCTAGGCACTACGAGTCCCAGCGTGCTCCGCGGCAGGGCGCCGGGGAGCTGCGGTGGTCTGTGGCGCGCGGCATGCTGGGACATGTGGTCCGCCTGGGCCATGGCCCAGCTGCCGGGATGGCGGCAACCGAGCTTTGTACAAGGTCTCGCACCGCTCGAGGGGACACACTGACAAAATTGTGTGATTTCTTAGTAGATTGGCTAGCGATGTAAAAGAAATACTTGCTGAGATATGAATGATTTTGCTCATTGTATCTTGAAATCAGTGATACACACATTCCCACTGCATTCGCAAAATGCTCTCAGCAAGGCGTTTTCATCAATTGAGATCACACACATATTAAATGCCTATGCTAGTTGTACCATTCAAGTGCGTATCAAGTCGCTGTTTATTGCCGTTGACTTTTACTCTTTCATTTCAACTTCAGGAAACTGAGTGTGAAACCCATAACAAACCCTCAGTACCTGGATAATGTGGGGAATCCGGCTGTGAATGGACTGTATGACTTGGCCTTGGGACCTCCGGACTCCAAAGAAGTGTGTGCAACTTGCATGCAGAACTTCAGCAACTGCCCCGGACACTTTGGCCATATAGAACTGCCTCTGACTGTCTACAACCCCCTGTTCTTTGATGTATGTACACTTAATTATTGCTGGTGAAAGGGCTCGTGGTGCCCGAGCTGTCATGTAGTTGCAGTCCTTGAAAATAGTAAAGGTAGTAAAGGTGCCAACATCTGTTTTCTCTTTTAAGTGTAATAACAGCAAATGTAGTAGAAAGGCTTTGTTGTGTCATGGTAGTTCAATACAAATAGACCTTTTGAAAAATATGCACTTTGTTGTAACTGTTGTTTTACTCAATATTGACAGGCAGGTGAGGGGGGAATATTCATCCTAAAATATGTGATTGACTGTAGCATGCTGTGCTTTATTTAAATGAATGTCACAGTAAAAATTATCGTTTCCTTTAAACAACAACTGCACATGAACAGCTGTCTATTCTTCCAGTTTTTAACAAACTGAGCTGGGATGAATTTTTCTCCTGAGGTGCTGGTCTCACCATTTACAGTAGCTGCCTTTTGCACAAAGGCAAAAGGTTTTGAGAGTCAAAACCTCACTTTCAAGTGACCAAAGTTAGATGAGGTACCCACTTTCTAGCCTTGTTCCATCTTTAAGTCAAATAACTGTATTGCCCAAGGATTGAAACAGTAATTCCCAGCCTTCAGGCCACAGGGGCTGCTGCTGGAGTGAGACAACTGTGTTAAGTAATAACACAGAGCTGTGTTAAATAATAAATAATAATTTATTATTTAGTGATAATTTCCCAGACCTTGAGGAGAATGTGATTGTGTGAAGGATCTTGTAGGATTTAAACCAGAATGTTTGATTTTACTGGTGTGGGGGTTTGGGTTCCACATTGTCCTTTATGGGGTGAGCAGTCAGGAGCTGTAGTCACAGTGTGTGCAAGAGCAGCCTTGGTCCCAGAGCTGCTGTAGATACCACAAGTGTTTCAGGTATCTGTTACATAGACAGCCTGCAGAGAGTTCATCTACACATCATGCTTTGCATATGAGTTTGGTTGAAATTTTTTTTTTCCAAGCAAATTCTTTATGATTAAAATTAACCATTAGTCTGATTTCCCAATTATAGTAGCACTTTCTTTCAGTCCAAACAATTGCATTTACTTGCTTACTGTGCAAGCCAATACATCTGCCAGGATAACCTTTTCTTCCCCCTTTCTTTCCAGAAATTATACCTTCTGATCCGAGGATCTTGTTTGAATTGCCACATGCTGACATGTCCTCGAGCCGTGGTTCACTTACTGCTAAGTCAGCTGAAGGTGCTGGAGAAAGGGTTGCTTCATGCTGTCCACGAGCTTGAAATCATTCTGAACAGGGCAAGTGCTGTGTAATGCTCCATGCCTTTTGGAGTGCATGCTCTCATAACTATAAGGCTCTCTGCCAGTTTCTTTTCTTGTGTTCCTTTTAGTTTGTAGAGCAATGTGCAGATGCCACAGGCTCAGAAATTGAAGAAGAGTTAAATCGCCACGTTCAGGAAATGTTGCAGAGCTCTCAAATACGAGATCGGTGTTCAAATGTAAGTACAGGCAGTGATCCTCTTGAGATCTTATCCTCTTAAAATAATAATGTGCAGAGCAAAGCCTGTCTTTGACTCTGTAGGTGATGATTTTCTCCAGGAGTTCTGAACTGTCTTATGTTTAGAGGGCTTTTTGAGGGAAATGTCTGAAATTAGGCTTAAAAAGGATTTTATTTCCCTTTAGTACAACTGTTGAGTTTCTGGAAAGTAGGGAAGAATATCTGTGTAGGGAAATGTTTTGATGGTGTAACTGCCATATTAAAATCTGACACTGCTGTCAGTACACCACCTACAGATGTTGATACTTCTCTGTATGATGCTCTGGCTGTTTTGAGCTACAAAACACATTTTGAGAGCTCATGCATCCAGCAAACTTGCAGAATTAATTACAGTGACATTTTAGGAAGACTTATGTAATTGAATTCTAATTTCCATTTCAATGTAGTTTAATGTATGTGGTTAGTAAAGGCAAATGAGTGAAGAAAATATTTAGAAATCCAAGATTGTTGAGCAGATTTCTTTATAAGCCAAGTTTAATTTCTTGATCACTCGTTTAAAAACTAAGTTTAAGCACTTGGTAAATCATACATTCATGAGGAGTCAAAAGAAGGGATTTTTGTCACTTTTCTACCTTGTTAAGTCACCATTAGGGAAAAGCTTTAAATTCCAGTAGGGACTTAAAAAATGAAGACTTTATGGAATAAATTGAAAAAGGAGGGTGGAGAGCACTGAGGGATGTATGTCTCCAGCAAAATGAAGGAAGAACACTACAGATCACAGCATGAATTAATGAGTTCATGGATGTGTGTGCATTGATACTGATAATGTTCATGTTGATAGTTAATGTTAATTGTATGATGTTTAATGAGTTCTTTATATAACATCTTTTAATTTATTTTTATTATATTCATTATTTTTAAGTTGTTTTTCTTTACCAGGTCAAAAATGTGTGTGAGTGTAGAAATAAACTGATTTCACAGTTCTGGAAAGCACACATGGGTTCAAAGAAATGCCCAAACTGCAAGTAAGTTTAACTACATGAGGAAGCTGTTTTCTAGTTAATGTATTTATAATACAGCATTTAATAATACCTGTCCTGTTTGGGTTTTTTTTTTCCTTTAAGATCCAGGAGATCACTGGTGCGAAAGGAGCACAACAGCAAGCTGACAGTAACCTATCCTTCTACAGTGTACCATAAGTCAGGAGAGGAAAGCATTCTGGATGAAACAGCAGGTGAAATACTTGTCTTCTACTCAAATGTATTTGCACTTTTCCCCTGCATTTAAAGGGCACAGTTTCTTACCAGTGACTGTGTACTTGGAACTGATTTATAAAAAATACTGATTATAACTAAGTCAGTAACCTCAGGAGTCAGAGAGAATCCAGTTCCCTTAAATTTCTGTTTGAAAGCCTGTTGTGCTTTGGCAGCTTCAAATGTCTCTGTGTCAGGAAAAGAAGTACAAGAGCATAATCTGTGTCAGCTTTAGGGTGGTTTCGGGGCACTTCATTTCTGGCAGGTTGTTGATTTGCTGCTGGATTTTTTAAACAGAGCAACTACACATCAGATTAATTAGGAGGAAGGTGACCAACTTCAGAAAGAAAATCAGATATTCCTAACTCTTTTGGATGAGTTTCCTCTTAAAGAGTGAAAGACAAAAAAGAAAGTAGGTGGCACTTTCTAGGATTAGTTAACCTATTGTTTGAGTCAATTTAAACCTCCTTTTCCTTCTCGTGTCCTTGATCTTTTGTACAATGAGAAGAATTGAAGCAGACATTTATGTGTGTTATTTAGCCCTTGGGAAAAGTTTCTATAGAGAATTTATTTTGTTTGCTACTCTGTGATTTAAATGCTAGATTAAATCTCTGGAGCTGTGCCTGAAGAAGCAAAATGGGAAGTACTCTATATCCTGAACTGGGATGGATCACACAGTTAGGTACTTTGTGCATAGCTTGTGCATGGTTAAATCTCAAAAGGGAGTACCTTCACCCTTGGCATTGATGCATTTCTGTTTAAAGGATGGAAGGGTTTTCTAGATGAATGGAGAACTGAACTTTCATTGTGCAAAAATCTGCATTTCTGGACCTAAGCCAGAAGAAGAATAGGAAGCTGTCTGAGGTCGTGGGAGAATTGCTTTTCATTGAGTTGTGGAAATTGAGATCTAAAATCTCTGGCTTTGTTTTGAAAATAATTGATCTTTTTACTTTTCAGTAGCAAAACTACGTGTTTTCCTTCCTCTCCAAAGCAGAGATAGCCCAGACTCTCACTTAGAATATGGATGAATTGCTGGCTGGTGCTATTGTCTCTTCAGTTGAGTGTTTCATGGGAACCTTGATACCTCAGTGGTAGTACCTGAACCCCACTGAAAGGTTCCCCAGCTGAAGGCTGATTCTTGATTTGTGTTTTGGTCAGGGGATGAGTTCATTTGAAAAAAGGTTCCAGTTCACTATAAGTCAAGAAAAGCATAAACTTTAGATGTAGAGTGGAGTCTTGTTTCTGTTACTTATATCTGCATTCACTAGTCACAGAAATGGTTGCTTTCTTACTTAATTTCATATTCCCAAAGCAAACATTTAAATGATAATTTTGATATAGATGTCATATGATATTGGATGTATTTCCATTCCTTCTCTGAGCTGGAAGCACCGCTGTAAGCAAAAAAATCCTTTTCAGAGTAATGTCTTTAAATTCTTTTTTTTAATAAATATTTTATTTTTATTTTATTTTTTCCTTTTCAGGTATTGATGAAAGCCAGTTAGGGAAGAGAGGATACCTGACACCAATGACTGCCAAGGAGTACATCCTGGCTCTGTGGAAGAATGAAGGTAATGGTTGTGAAGAGCAACATTACTTTGTTTTCTGTGCCATTTAGTGGACAAATCTGCAAATCTTCTAGTCTGATCTCCTTGTCAAATCTTTGTCTTTTGCCTTAAGGGCTCCTGGCTGTAAAATAGGTTTTGTGGCAGCAGGACTGGCAGCCAGTGAATGCAGAGACCTGGATTCAATGCACACTTTGATCAGTTATTGTCAAATTGTGGCTCCCCACAAACCACAAGTGTTGTTTGCAGAGAGTGTGATTTTCCTATGGTGCTGCACCCCACAGTTATGCTGGTTAAAGACAGAATGGATTTATCAGCCTCTTTTTGAGTTGCCTGTACTCTGAATCTGCCTGCAGTTGCCAGGAGAAACAAAGCAGTTTTGTGAATCAGTCACAGTCAGTAGCTGGAAACTTTTTTCCTCCTGTTTCGCTTTCTCCTTTTGCTATAATCTATATTTCTGGTCAGAGTTGTTTCTAAAATACCACTTATGTGACAAAAAAAAAGAGTGGCAATTCTTTCTAACCTGTGTCTAAATGTTTTTATTTTAAACAAGCTCAATAGTGTTAACTTAGATTCTTTTGACTTGGTTGACCAAGTGCATCTTGGGGTTTGGATTCCCAAACAGTAGCAATGAGAATGAGTTTATATTTCTTTTGTATCTTTTTTAGGTTTCTTTTTGCGTTATCTCTTCCCTGGGATGGATCCCCATGAGAGTTCAGGATTCAGCCCAGACTTGTTTTTTTTAGATCTACTTGTGGTTCCACCTTCAAGGTAAAATTTATCCCCCCAAAATTCTGTAGAAATCACAGGGTTTAGTGCATCCTTTGCAGGAGCTGGAGATCCAAACTCCTATAGCAGAGTCACTGGTCTGCTTAAGTGTCAGTGGAGTGTTTGAATAATAAAAATCACACTAGGAATTGATGATAAGTTCTATTGTGACTTCAAGTGAGTTTGTTAGAAGACTGAAATACAAATTATGGAAAAAATATCTTTTAGTATTAGTATTTTAAATTATTATAGAATATTATAACTGCACGGTACTGATAGAATTCATTGTTAAGGATTATTTCTCTTTTATGACTGTCCCGGTAGAATATATGAATTTTTAAATGCCCACTGTTAGTTTGGATTATTTTCCATGCACTGAAGATTTAGCTTGGAATGTTTGAGGTTTATCATGCTGCTTTTGAGTGGTTTTGATCTTCTGAAGTAATTTTGATTTGCTGTAGGTATCGCCCTGTAAACCGCGTTGGGGATCGCCTGTTCACCAACGGGCAGACTGTGAACTTGCAGGCTGTGATGAAAGATGCCCAAGTGATACGGAAGCTCTTGGTTTTCATGGCCAAAGAACAGTGTCAGCCCATAAAAATTACAGGAGAAATTCAAACAGTAAGAGTTGCTGATTATCTTATTCTTTGCTTCCTTGTATGTGTGGGTCGAGTTCAGGAAAGCTCCTGTTTAAGCTGTTCCTGTAACAGTTTTTGCCTGAGCTGTTGGAATAACTGCTGGTGGAGATGCTCCATACCTTGTTTGATTTTTTCCCCTCTCCTCTTTTCTGCCTGGTGCAAAGGGAAAAATTATTTTGCTCAGATCCTCTTAGCCATGGACTTTTGGATTTAGATTACTGCATGTGAGACATAACGGGCTCCTGTTTTTGGACAATGAAACATGTACAGCACAAACAGTTCACAATAAAACTTTGCCAGCATCTCATCACATGAAAAGAGAGGGGAAAAAGCCACTTCAGCTTCTGAGCCTAGTGGAGCCAGTTGTGATTGTGTTTATTTTTTGACAGTTGATGTCTTAAGTAGGACCCAAAACTTCACAAATTATATAATTAGTAACAATACTTGTCTGCTTCTGACAGTTCACATAGTTGTATAGTGTAAATAATAATGTATGTCAGCTTGCCTCATTTCATACTTGTTCTTCAGTTGTATCGAGGAGTCTTTGACATTGGACTCAGTTTCAGGGGAACTTGATGTACAAGTGTAAACCAAGTGTGAAACAGTGTAAAATGCTTTGGAAATATTGTTAATTACTCAGAATGTGGCCACTAGATGGAGATCTGTTCTTAAAACATTTGACTGGAGGTCAATGAGTTTTGGATATGACTGGTTTAGTGGCTTTTAGACTAAAAACAAAGTGATGTAAGTGATAAAAAGTGTTGGATTTACATTATTTTTATATAAGAATAGGATTTTCTAGTTACAGTGATTCCTAACATGGACTGACTACCAGTGCAAAATAATGGTGAATGTTTCTTTTGTTGTATTTACTACTGTAATTCATACTATAGCTTCAGCCTAGTAAGTAGAAGATATTTTTTGTTATGTCCAAGTTTCTAATTTCTATTTCTGTAGGAGACAGGAGGGGATAGTGAACCTCTGGACCGTTCTGTGCTGACAACAATTCCAGGACAGAGCATTGCAGATAAGCTGTACAATGCTTGGATACGTCTCCAGAGCCATGTCAACATTGTGTTTGATAGTGACATGGACAAGCTGATAACAGAAAAATACCCTGGTATTCGTCAGGTGGGTAGCAGGTGGAGTCTTAATTAAAAAAGAGAAGCTGATAGACTAAGAAAACCATAAACTATTTGTGGTTACAACATGGGCATTTTCATGACACTCATCATTGCAAGAATCCATTTTAGGTTTTAATTGTTACCTTCTGTTTGCACAGCTGTTGGAGAAGAAGGAAGGGCTGTTCCGCAAGCACATGATGGGGAAGCGCGTGGATTTTGCTGCTCGATCCGTCATCTGCCCCGACATGTACATTGGGACCAACGAGATTGGCATCCCTATGGTGAGGATAAATAAAGGACTGTGTCTTTCTGGTCCAGCTCAGGAGTGAACTGCACTGTTGGCACTTTGGTAGCAGTTTAAAATCTAGAGGGTTTCTGACTCATCTGAACTCTTTCCTGCCCAGTGTTGGTAAGGAGGGAGCACTGAAAAGCAGGAAATTCTTACTGGTACAAAATGAGAACACCACATCTGAGAAAGAGGATTAAAAAAAAAAAAAAAAAAAAAAGAAAAAGCTGGACTTGCTTTGTGGGATTAGGAATTGGTGCAAACTTTAAAAGTAGTTCCTGTTCCTCCTATGGTCTTTGCACAAGGTGTTTTTGAGGTATTGCAGCCTTTAGGACAAGGCCATGATAATGTCACCAACTTCATTCTTCTTAAGGATTTTTAACTTCATAGAGATGACACCAAGGCTGAATTTGAGCTTTTCATTATATTATCTTTGCAGAAAATAGTGAACCTGGTGATAATGTGCTTTTTCTCTGTATATGTTGGCTTATTTGCAGAATCTAAATCCATGCTTGCTTTCTTTAATTGCTAATTGAGTTTTACACTGCAGTAGAAAACTGTAAAAAGGACATTGTGTATATTCACATGATAGAAGATTTTAAAACAGAAATGTGTTTATTTGGCATTAAAGTGGACTGAGGAGAAGATGCATTCAAGAGCTTAAATTCATTTATATTTGCATTGTATGAGTTAACTTTTGACGTCGTTTTATCTGTAGCCTTTACAGTTTGAAGCCAAAATTGACCAACGTGTTTTTTCTCTCCTCTTTTTCCCCCTGTCTAGGTATTTGCCACCAAACTGACTTACCCTCAGCCAGTCACCCCCTGGAATGTCAAGGAACTGAGGCAGGCTGTCATCAATGGCCCCAGGGTGCACCCCGGGGCCTCCATGGTCATCAACGAGGACGGGTCCCGCACGGTGCTGAGCGCCACCAGCCTGACCCAGCGCGAGGCCATCGCCAAGCAGCTCCTCACCCCCTCCTCAGGGGCACCCCAGACAGGCCTGAAGATTGTGAGTATGGGCAGAGCCCTCCTCCATCTCTGGTTGAAGGGGTAGGAGCAACAACATGATACTTTTTCAAATTCTAAATCCCATTTTTCCATCCTTTACTTTCTTCTAATACACAGTGTGTGGCATTCATTGTGCCATGATGCAGAGTGTTCTTAGTGGTGGCCTTGGCAGTGCTGGCTTAGCACTTGGGCTCCGTGATCTTAGAGGTCTTTTCCAACCTAATTGATTCTATGTCAGTTGTTTCTCCTCTGTGCTACAGCTTAATCAATCTTTGAAACTTCTTAACTGTATCTCCATCCCTTGCAAGAGTTGAAAACGTACTATTTAGCTACTAGGGCAGAAGTTTTGGTGTTTAATGGTGTTTTCACATTGTTATACATTACCCTGTCTCTCATAAAGTCTTACAGAGATACGAAATCTAAGTCTGAGTATTTCTGTGATGTCAGTTCTTTCAGAACCTGAGTTAAACATATCAGTATTTAGATTGTACAAACAACTTACCATACTCTTGTTGATAATCACTTAAGGGGATATTTGGATGTTACGAACAGAAAAATTAAAATGAGACTGTTCTGAGAGACTCTGTTCTAGATAAGGATATATTGTGTTGCATCCAAAGCTGAAATTAAGAGATTCCTGGCCTCTGCTTCAGCTACTGGGTCGTATTAATACCTTAGTTTCAGGTGTCCAGGGCTGGGTGTATTGTGAGAGGTATCAATTCAGCCCAGTGGGTTTTGGGTGAAGAGCTGATTGATTTGATCAGTGTGGTTTGTGGGGGAGTTAATGGGGAATAGCTGTTTGGTGGAGAGCAGAGGCTGTTCAGGGGGCAAGCAGTCTTGATCCTCTCTGAGTCCTGCACAGAACACGAACACCAGAAAGAAGATGTTTTGGACATGTGTGTGCTTATTTAAAGATAAACTAGTCCTTCCTGAGGACTAATTGTTGCAGCAATTGCAATTGTTGCAGTTGTAAGGCAGCAACCAAATCTCTGTGGCAGGTGTGTCGGCACATTAAGAACGGGGACGTGCTGCTGCTGAACCGCCAGCCCACCCTGCACAGACCTTCCATCCAAGCCCACCGGGCGCGGATCCTGCCCGGGGAGAAGGTGCTGAGGCTGCACTACGCCAACTGCAAGGCTTACAACGCCGACTTCGACGGGGATGAAATGAACGCCCACTTCCCTCAGAGCGAGCTGGGCAGGGCAGAGGCCTACACCTTAGCCATCACTGATGAGCAGTACCTGGTGCCAAAGGCAAGTCAAACTGCCTTTTTTTATTTATTTCTGAAAACAAATTTGTTTCTAGATGCAATCGCTTTTGTTTATCTTGTTTAATGATAAGCGAGATAATTTTTTTTAGATTTGCTTACTTCTGAGATTTATTTCTGTGTTCTTTCTCCACTTGTGGTTCTGTTCCTCTAAAGAAGGCCCAGCACATCCAAACAATCTTGTTCCTTTGAGTGTCAGTGTGCAGAAGAGATTCAGTAGAGAGTTGTGCTGTAATGAGTTCTTTACAAATTACTTAAATGTTTTTATCCAGGGGGAATAATTTTGGGAGCTGAAGGCACACAACTTACTAACGTCCCTACCACCACCTTTTTGTTGTTACCTCTTTAGGATGGGAAGCCACTTCCTGGCTTGATCCAGGATCACATGATTTCTGGAGTCAGCATGACAATCCGGGGCTGCTTTTTCACCAGAGAGCAGTACATGGAGCTTGTGTACCGAGGGCTGACAGATAAAAAAGGAAGAATTAAAACCTTCCCTCCTGCCATTATGAAGCCACAGCGATTATGGACAGGAAAGCAGGTAGTTTATCATTTACTGGGTTAAAGAATGCCAGTGGTTTCTAAGTAAGCAGAATGCTAGTGCTAAAACCAGTGCTGCTAAGGGTGTTTGGAAGGTAAGATCCCATCAACACCATGCAGGTTTTGGTGTGTGTTTCTGAGCTGTAAAACCCAACAGGACAGCTTTTTTTTTCTTTTTTTTTTAGTTTTAATATATCAAATTATTTGGAAAACCTTTGCTGTTTTATATTTCTAGATACTTACATGTCTCAGCTCACTGATCCTTCAGAGGGTAGAGCAGCAGAAGGATATTTGTGTCTTGTGAGCTTTCCAAGCTTTCAAAACTTTGCTGTCAGTGGAAAGAATATATGCAGGATGTTGCTTTTCTCATTCATGCCAGATTTTATTATGTTGAGAAGTGATTATACAAAAACCATAGTTCCTGTCACTCATCCTGCTTCTTTATAGGTTGTTTCCACGTTGTTAATAAACATCATTCCAGACAACTATGCTCCACTGAATTTGACTGGGAAAGCAAAAATTGGTGGGAAAGCCTGGGTAAAGGGACCTGCAAAAGGATGTCTGAATCTTGATTCAATGTGTGAATCTCAGGTATGCAACAACTCTGGGGATTGGGCTAGGCTGTGTTGTATTAAAATGGTGTGTACAGTAAAGGAATGGGAAGGGAACAAGGCAGATGACAAAGTTAGAAGGAGGTATTTGGCAGCAGTTACTGCCAGAAGTGGGTGATTGAAGGATAGGCTTGGGAGTCAGGAAAAATTCTCTGTGGTCCTGACTTAGGTATATTCCATCTGTTTTTGTAAGACCATGTGTCTTCATTGTCAGACTTATAGGTGGAAAAATGCAGGTGATGTTAGAAGTTTCATTTCTGCTATAAATTCCGAAAGTATAGATAATCTGACCACGTTTAACCATTCACCAATATGTGAGCTTTTTAAACTTAAACCCATTTTCACATAGATTACACAGAAAAACCTGTAGAGGTTTTTAAGATTAAAATTCCTGCTTTCCTGATTCAAAGCCGTGTTTTATTTTTCAGGTGGTTATCAGAGATGGGGAATTACTGTGTGGAGTCTTGGACAAAGCTCACTTTGGCAGCTCTGCCTATGGGCTGGTGCACTGCTGCTATGAGATCTATGGGGGTGGCACCAGTGGCAAAGTGCTGACGTGCCTGGGGCGCCTCTTCACTGCTTACCTGCAGCTGTACAGGGGATTCACCATGGGTGAGTACCTGCAGCACCTCCTGAGCTGTCAGCCAGACATGGCTGGGCATAGTACATGCTAATTCTGTTAATAAAAGTCTGCAAGACTGCCCTTGAGTGGAACAGCTGCCTGCCAGTCTTTTTTTGATCTTGTTTTTTGTTGCTGCCAGCCTGTTTTTGATCTTGCTGTTTTTTGTTGGTGCATAGCTGGCCTTCTAAGCATAAACAGAAGGTACAGTCTTGAGTGTGTCCAACAATTTCTCTTTTCTGTCCTGCCTAGCCAAAGTGTACACAGTTAATATGTCCTGTGCTGAAATTTTGTTTTAGGTGAAAACCTTGTGTTTTGCTTGTCTGTAAGGTAATTATTGTGTAGAAAGCAGAACAGGTGACAAAGCAAGATGAAAGAACTCTAAAGGCTTGGTGATCAAGTCTTGCACATCACATTTTACTGTAAAACTTCTGGTAAATGAGTTTGAAAAGCTCTCATTACAGGTACAGCAGGAGTTATGGAGACACAGTCAACTGTTAGCAGTAGTGAGGGACCAGCAGACTGCTGTGAGCCAGGGAAAAGAGAGGGATATCTTTTGGAGTGATTACTGTAAAACACAGGATTCCTGAGAGCCAGGGTGCAAAAACTAGTTAGGAAAAGATAACAAGCCTGGGACCACTAGGCAGTTAAAACATCAGAAGAGAAGTGAGACTGGAGTTTGGGATTTGGTGTTTTGACACAGCCATTTTAGTGTCTGTGGCAGGACTCCTGACAAATAGCTCACAGGAGTTCAGGTTCCAGTGTTTAATCTGTTCCCTGGTCCTGTCATCTAAAGGATCTGCATTTTTAATTTTTCTTTTTTAAAAAAGCTAAGAAATACCAGATTGTGGAAAGTTGATGTTGATGGAGGTTTGATGTGGATGGAAGAAAACAAGCAGTTTGATGTGGCTGGTCCATAAAGCATTAGTTGGTGCAAGTGCACCAATTAAGATTTTTTTAGAGACTGTTGAAATTAAGACTTCTTAAATTAGGGAGTTGATTTTGCACTCTTATTGCTTAGTTGATGTTGTTTTTTTGGTTTCTGGGTTTTTTTTAATGGCATACAACTTCCCCATCCAAAAGCTCCTCAGATTTTTTTCATCTTGTCAAACTGCAGACCCTGAGTCTAACCATCATTATTAACTTTAATTGTGCCTTTCTTTCCCAGCTCTTCCCTCAAAATCCCCGACACCAAATGTGATTCCTTCCTTGATATTTTTTCAGTTTAGACCATTGTGCTCTGTCTCTCCTCTTTAACAGGGATTGAAGATATTTTGGTTAAACCTGAAGCAGACCACAAAAGAAAAAAAATCATTGAAAGGTCAAGGCAGAGTGGTATCGAAGTAAGTCTGTTTTGCAGATTTATTTTTTCTTCCATAATGCAAAATTTTTGAAATACTGCCTTGTTCAATCCTGTCTACTTAGCACTTACAACTTCCTGTATTTTACTTTCAGGCTGTTAGAGCTGCTCTTAATTTGCCAGAAACAGCATCATGTGAGGAGGTCCAAGGGAAGTGGCAGGATGCCCATCTCTGCAAAGACCAGAGGGATTTTAACATGGTTGATATGAAGTTCAAAGAAGAAGTAAACAAATACAACAATGAAGTCAACAAGGTTGGCATCAAGGCATCTGTACATACTAATCTTGTTTAGCTTTCTTATTAAGTTAATTAATGTGGATGAGCAGTGCCTGAGTCTTCTGGAGGCTGAAGCTTTCCATCTGTCCTCAGCATGAGGCTCCATGTGCTGCCTCTCCTCCTCAGCCTTGTCCTCCCTGAGTGAGAAGATGGCTTAATATTCAAGATGCTTTTGAAATTATAAATAGGAATGTTTGTGATTACTCATTGTTTCACTTTGTTAAAGCCTTCCACAGGAATTTCTTGGGCTTATTATTTCATTAATAACATTTGGTTTTGTTCTCTTTGCTCCCACACAACTCTGTAGGTTTGTATGCCCCTTGGTCTCCACAGGAGCTTTCCAGAAAACAATTTGCAGTTGATGGTACAGTCAGGAGCCAAAGGATCCACTGTGAACACAATGCAGGTAGTGACAGCCAGAATATGCTTAGCAGCTACGTGTGCTGATGTGATGTGTCCTACAATATCAGCTGTTGGGAAGTTCTTGTGGGGATATCTCTTACCAGAGTAAGGTTTTCATTCTGGACTTTGGCATGGAAAAATGTTAGAAGAATGTCATAAAAACCTCAGTGGGTGATGGAAGAGAGTCTGTGTTTATTATAAACTATTTTTGAATCTCTCCTCAGTACATGAGGATTTACTGAAATAGCAGGCCTGCTTTTGAAGGAATGCTGCAGTTTATACAAACAAATCTACTGTAGGAGAAATAACTTCTCCTGGCCTCTGTTGGAGACTGATCCTCTCCTTCTTCAACTTCTGAATAGGAGCAACATAATCTTTGGTTTTGGTAGAAGTGGCAAGGATGCATTTTCATTTTACCATTTGCAACACAGACACTAAGCAAGAGAGACTCTATAAAAATGCCATCTAAAATGACCACAGCTCAAAAGAGAGAGCATTTTGGGTTGAAGTTTTTGTTCTGCTTTTAGTACACTGCTGAGAGGTGGTGAGAGTAATGTAGGGATCTAAAAAATATTTATGGTATTTTTAATTTCACATTTTTGTGTTAAAATAAGTATACAGAATGAGATTTTGAGGTAATGTTGAGGATGAGTCAGGGTACTGGAATAACTTTAAAAGACCAGGTGAGATCTCCATGCCTTTTCTGCCTCTCAGTAGCTAGAACATTTCATGAACAAGTCCACATTGAGCTACAGAGCATTTACTGAACATTTGACTTTTTTTGCTGTATTTTTCAAGAAAAAGTACTAAACTTATGTGAACAAAAAGCTGGATGGAAAAGTGATGTTTCCTTTTTTTCTGTCCACATTTAGATTTCTTGTTTGCTGGGCCAGATTGAGCTGGAAGGCCGAAGACCCCCACTGATGGCATCTGGAAAATCACTGCCATGTTTCCAGCCTTATGATTTTTCCCCTAGCTCAGGAGGATTTGTGACTGGCAGATTTCTCACTGGGATCAGACCTTCTGTAAGTTTAAGACTGCTTGTGTTGATACTGAAGTTTATTTAAGTCTTGGTAGTTTAATGGAGAGTATCTGCAATTGTAGATAAATGGACTTTGTTCACCCTGGTTTCATATGAAGCTTCTGAGGGAAAACAAAAATTGCCAGTGTTGATGCACTTACTAGCAGAATGCTGATGGTGTTGTGCTTGTGTTTAGGAATTCTTCTTTCACTGCATGGCTGGCAGGGAAGGTCTTGTGGATACAGCTGTCAAAACCAGCCGTTCTGGGTACCTGCAAAGGTAAGAGACCTGGTTTAGAACTGGAGCCTTTAAAAGCCTTTTGTTGGTTGATTGATTTCTCCCTTTTTCCTGAGAGAGTTCTGTACATTGTAAGTGCCTGTATTGCTTAGATTAACTTCACTGTGTTTGATTTTTACAAAATAGGCTGAATGCTGAATGTTTGTTCTGAGTACAATTTTCTAGAGATCTGGATCAACTGGAACATTATCATTTCAAACTTACCTCTGGCATGTAACAGCAGCACCTTCTCCTTTTGCAGAAATCTTTTTTTCTGGTACAAATATGGATAGGTGTGCAAGTTCCAGGCAACTCTAGTTTTTCTTGGCCACACTGAGTGGCTCTTGTCTTTACTCAAGCAACACCTCGAGTACATATAGAAGAAAATGGAACTTTTTAATTGTTGCAGAGGGTAAGGACAAGTTCTAAAGGAGGGATGCCCCTTTCTTTCAGAAAACTGTTAAAGCATGACAGCAGAAATGGAGAGTAATGTTTTGTTTCATTTTAAGTCAGATCAGTCCAAGGAAGCTGGAGGGAGCAACATGCTGAAAGCTTTGCAAATTAAATGTTTCACATGAGTGTTGTGTCTATAGGATTTTGGCTTCCAGAATTCCTGATCAGCCCTTAAGTACACTTAAGATGTTGATGAAAACAGTGTTTTTTGTGTTAGAATTGTATCATTCTTGTTGCTCTGTAGCCTCTTAACAACATTTTTCTTCTCTTCCCCTGCCTTCCCCCCATTCTTTCCCCTCTGGAATAGGTGTATCATAAAACATTTGGAGGGACTGGTAGTCCAGTATGACCTGACTGTACGAGACAGTGATGGCAGCGTGGTGCAGTTTCTGTATGGAGAAGATGGGCTTGATATCCCTAAAACTCAGTTCTTACAACCTGGGCAGTTTCCTTTCATTGCAGAAAACTATGAGGTAGAGCACCTGAATCTTAAGTATTTTTGAGGGGTGAAGGGGAGACTGAAACACATGGTTAACATCTGGCGTATCTCTCAGGGATCCAGTGGCAACACTTGTTTGTCTCAGTTACTTTCAGACTAATGTACAATTTTATTTGCCATTGTATTCAAAATATGGAAGCAATCTGAAGTCTGCAGCATGACTTAAGCAGTCTCAATTTCAGCAGAGCACCCAGCACTGTCTGTTCTAACTCTGCACTTGAATTCAACAAAGGTGACTTCACTTTTCAGTCTGTCAAGTTTAATAAACTTCCTTTTACCACTATCACCACTGCTTTTTATAGAGCAGTGATAATAACATAGAGTTATAAAGAGTTTTGTCCCAGTCGAGTTGAAAACCAAATTTGAAAATCATTTTGCAGCAGTGACAGCAGATGACCTTTTCTGTTTGCTTTGCCTTTTCTGATACAGTGAGGACAGAGAGAAGAATAATTACACAAATTACTTTCTTAAAGGTAATCCAGAAGACAAACCACCTGGATGAAGCTTTAGCAAGGATGGAGTCTCACCAAGCTAACCAGCAGTTCAAAGCCATCAAAAAGTGGCGAGCCAGACACCAAAACTCTGTGCAAAGAGAAGGAGGCTTTCTGTTGTTTTCCCAAAAGAAATTGGCAAGTTTGAAAGCACAGCTTCCAGGAGGTGAAATAAAGAATGGAAGAGATCCTGCTACTTTACAGGTAACACAGCAGCAGTTGAACTGACCAAACTCTTCAAAAGAAATTACAAAATTCAGTATCTTTTTTTTAATTGCTTGGTGTATCCCAAAGTGTTTCACAGTCTAACTAAACAAGTTGCCTTTTAAAGGAATCATGTCAACTATGTGGATGATAAGCTGAGATTTATTAAAGTCTGTGGGCCCTAGTGCTAGTGAAGGGGCTAAAAACTTCACTAAATATGTTGTTAGAAAACAAGTCATGTTTCTGAATGGTTTGGGGGAGTTGTTTCTGTTTATCAGTGGATTATTTGGTTTTTTCCATGTACACAAAGTAAATCTCCCCTGCATGGACAGCTGTCTGCTAGCTGGATGAGAGCCTGTTTCAACACCAAAGATCAGAGGGCTGAGCCAGCCCTGCCTAGTTTTTCCAAAAAATACTCTTGCTTAAGCCTCTTGTCCATCATGGCACTGGTCTCTATGATATGGCTTCTAATGAGGATGATGTGTATGGGCACAAACTGCAGACAGGTCCTGCTTCACAGCCTTGTTGTCACAGGGAATTTTTCCTGGTGGAACTTGGGCAGTTAGCATGAAACTCCAGGCTGAAGGTGTTGAAGGATGACTCTATGAGCTTGTCTGCAAAAGCTGTTTTTCCTAACAGAGAAATGAACCTTTTCAGAGGTTCATTTATTGAGTTATGCTGAATTTGTGTTGCTGTTGACACTTTGATAATAAGCTTCCTTTTCATGCTAGCTTTGGACAGGTGAGGTGAGAGACAGCTGCAAGCAAAGGTTTAAGTGAATTGAGGGTGTTCACTCCCAGTTAAAATCATTCTTTGAGGCCATATTTCACTGATTTCTGAAGTGGTTACTATGAATATGTAAGTTGGGGTATTTTTAGGCATATAAAGAATCCTGAAATCATTTGGCTTCAAAAGTGTTAAATATCAGAAAAGGGAGAACACTGAATTTCTAGCTGAGCTGTTTGCTGTGTTGTACACCCTTACATTCTGCACAGGTTATCATTTCCTCCGTCGCTGCTGCTTGCTTGCTTGTGGTCTTACTGTGGATAAACCAGCCAGCTTAAAAACCTCCTCTTGTTTTCAGTTGTTGAAGATGTGGTATGAGCTTGATGAGAAGAAACAAAGGAAGTATCTGAAGAAGACAAATAAGTGTCCTGACCCAAGCCTTGGGGTGTGGCGCCCAGATACTTATTTTGCATCTGTTTCAGAAACATTTGAAAATGGAGTTGAAGGCTACATCAATAAATGGGAATCTGAGAGCAGCCAGAGTTACCTGCACCCAGCACTTTCTTCTGATAGGTAAAAACCTCTGAGTGTCTTCTTTGCACTGAGCCAAAACACCTTTTTGGAGCACCTTCTGCTAAAACTGAAAAGTCTTTACCAAGCTTTGTTTCTGCCTTTGTAAAACTAAGCAGTGGGTTTCAGAATGGTTCTTGAAAGCCATGTGTGCTCAGTGTGCAATGGAGAGGCTCTGGTTTTCTCTTCCTTCCAAACCTGGATTTCCCATGCTGCTGAGGACTTTACCAAAGCCTCTCTGGAACAACAGCAATGTGTTGCTGTCCCTATACATATAAAATAATACTTCATGGTAATCTTGAAAAACTAAGCATGCTCTTGATGCACCTTGGAGTTAGCAAGGCAGTTAGGAAGCACAAGTGGGAGTAAATGGACTCTCTTTTGACATTCTGGGAATTGGCAGCAGAAATAAAATACAGTTTGGCCAAGGCCCCAGTTCTGTGTTAATGGACTGTGTTTGTCAGATCAGATGGAGATAGACAGTTTTACAGTTTCTGGAGTGTATTTATCTCTAAGCTACCAGGAGAAATTGTCTCAAAGATGTAACTTTATTGAACTGAGCAATGATTCATTATTTTCTGAGTTTTTTATTTTGTATGTTGAGCTAAACCTCTCATTTCCTGTCTCCAGATTAAAGGATCTGTTGTATTTAAAGTGGCAGCGTTCTCTTTGTGACCCAGGAGAAGCTGTGGGGCTTCTTGCTGCTCAGAGTATTGGGGAACCTTCAACACAGATGACTCTGAACACCTTTCACTTTGCTGGCAGAGGTGAAATGAATGTCACATTGGGTATTCCAAGGTGAGAAACCTGTGTCCTCAATGGGCCCTTTATTTTAGGTATATAATTGTGCTAGGTACACTAGCAGGTATGTGTGAATATTGAGGGTGAACAATCCTTCAGTGCACTTGTAAATTTTGCCTGTTCAGAACTATTTTAATGTTTTACATTTTTTCCAGTTATTTTGGTTTGTTTTCCAATTACTAAATATCTGTGAAGGCCCCTTACTGTAATCTGATATACAGCAAATCATCAGTTTATTTGGGATATTGTGGGTCCTGACCTGGCCTCCTGTGGGAGTGTGGGATGTCTTAGGTGGGAGGGGAAGAACATACAAGGAAGCATCCATCGTGCATCTCATTAGTCCTTCAGTTCTTGGAGCAATTTATTATCATCTCTTCTCTTAACTGGGGGAATAACCCAGTTGAGGCAGTGGGGCTGCTGTTGTGCTGTGCCTGGTGGGGAATCAGAACAAAGAAAAGGAGCAGGGCAGTCTAACCACAGCTCTTGGTTCATGTGGCTTTGGTGGTACTGCCAGTTGCTGCATTCTGCCTAATGAAATGACCTAGATAATAACTTGATCTGCATAGTGCTTTTATGGCCTAATTTGAATGATTGTTCTTTGTTTAAAGGCTGCGGGAAATACTGATGGTGGCCAGTTCAAACATTAAAACACCAATGATGAGTGTTCCTGTGTTGAATACCAAGAAAGCTCTCAAAAAAGTGAAACAGCTTAAGAAACAGCTCACAAGAGTGTGCTTAGCTGAGGTGAGCCTCCTTTTCAGTGCATCCTTTGAGAGTCAGCAAACCAAACTCTCCTCTTTGAGCTCATCAGTAGTTTGCTGTGCCGTAGTCTTTGGCTTTTTCTCAAGCACATTTTCGTCAGTCTGTAGAATTGGAGGGGTTCTGTTTTGTCTTTGAGACAAGTTAATTTGGGTGTGATTGACATAGTTAGAGCCCAGATAGAGACCTTCCTGTCTGGCCCCCACCCCTTCCTAATCTCACACAAATGGCTGTGCTCAATAGAAGCAAAACATGTGTCTCTGTGGAGATTCAGTACACTGTGATGTGTTGTTCTGTGTTCCCTCTATTCCTGGGAGTGCACCCTTGTGCTCTCCTACATGCCCTCCCCTTTTCTGTTTTACTCTTGTGATTTCAAAGCAGCAAAGATCAGGTTAAGACCTAGCTGTGTGCTGGAATGCTATCCTGCTCCATGAGCATAGTCAGTAAAAGGAAGCTGTTGGCTCCCTGAGGAAGGGTAGTCTCTTCTGAAGGAGTTGGGTGGGAGGTGAGGCTGTTCTTCCAGTATTGTCTGAGTTAATTGTTGGGAAGAGTTTAAGCCAAAAAGTGCAGTAGGGTACAGTCCTTTTGCCCAGGAGCAAAGCTTCCAGAAAAGTTTGCCAGTTAGCCTTGTGTAAGTCTGGTTTCCTGTGGAAAGCACTGGAACTGCAGGAAATAAATGAAATGTCTTCATCAAAGGAGTAACATTCCTACTTGGGAATGTTTTGTAGGTCTTGCAGAAAGTGGACATTGAGGAATCCCTGCATGTGAAGCACAAGCTGAACAAGCATCGCCTCTACAAAATCAAATTCTATTTCTTGCCCCATGAGTATTACCGAGAGGAGAAGTGTGTGAAGCCTAGGCAGATCTTGCACTTCATGGAAACAAGGTGAGTTTGCTTTCAGATACTTTAATATTTGCTCTTCTTTTGCCTTTTTATGGGCTTTGCACGTGGTTGATTACAGCTGGTGTGTCTTTTAGAGCAGCAGTTCCAGCAGATGTGCAGAAAAAAATTACACAGTTGCTTTTATGTCTTGAATAAAATTGGCAATTTTATTATTCAAGTCAAGTAATTAACTATCTCTTCTGAAGGTCAATTTGATGTGCAGATTTTATATCCAAAACAGTGTATAATTTTATGCTTTATATGCACAGCTACATCTGTGACAGTAACAGAGCTCATACCAACCTTTTGATTCCTAAATGAATGAGAAAGGGCTGAGAAAAAGGATTTGAGTTATCCTAGAAGTACTTCTGCATCCAGCAGGGAATAATGTCCTGTTGTGAATTGACTGGCTTGTTAACCAAAATAAATAAAATTTTTGACAACTTCAGATTTTCTGTGGTACTGCTGAGCTTTGACATTCTGAGTTGCTTCTTCTGTCAGGTTCTTTAAAGTTCTTCTGGAAGCAATTAAAAGGAAGACTACAAAGATGGCATCTTTTAATGAAGTCAGCACTCGCAAGACAACTCGGAAGGATTTAGATGATGACCAAGACAAGGTACAAAAAAACATCACCTGAAAAACACCTCACTTCCTTTCACTGTTACTGAGAACCAGAATTTTAAAGGTGTAGCATGTTTCAGTGCACACAAAATGTGTGAATACTAAATTACTACTTAAATACTTCGTACATTAACTGTTTCTGCATTCTCATAAAATTAACAAGGAAATTAAAGTTTTTGTGTATTAAATCCTGATTTGCCTAAGACTGTACTCTGAAAATGCCTGTTCATTTTAGCTTCTCTGAGACAAAAACATCATTCTGCTTGCTCCCAGATAAGTGTCCTGTTGGAGCAGTGGTTGTTAAAACTTTGGGGAAGGTCCTTTGTTCATTGAAATGCTTTTGCATGTTCCTCTCTTATCAAGGACTATCAAAGCAGAGTAACAGCTCATCCATCTTGTAGACATTCATCTTGTTAAATGTTGAAATTATCAGGAGTTCATTTCTTTATAGTAGTGGACATATGGAAATTAATTTGTCTGTAAAGGTAGAACATTTAAATATTGTTAAATTTCAGATGTTTGGCTGAAGCCTTTTGATGCTATTGATACTCTTCCTAGCAGTTAGCCTGGTTATCTGTCTGTCATGAATTTTTAGGCACTGAATAGTCTGGAAGCTGGAGCAGAGGAAGAAGAGAACATTGTTGATGCAGAACCTGATGAAGGGGATGGTGATGCTACAGAAACAAAACGGAGGAAGAACCAGGAAGAAGAGGTAATGACTTTATAAGTGCTCAGCACTGCTCTTAAATTCCCTATTTCTTCTGTGTTTGACTTGGGAAGGAAAACTTCCACTGAAACAAAATTCTGGAAAAAGCCAAACCCCACTTTGGAGGAGATAGGAAAGTGTCAGCTTTGGGCTGAAGAGTTTTCGTTTGGCAAAGCCTTTGCTGAAGCCTTGCTCCTCAGACATTTGGGTGGATGTGTCTGGCAGTCAGGTTGTCTGTGCTGAAGTTCACTTTATCTTTTGCTAATTTCTTGCCAGTTTCTGAAATTTTACTGTGGTTCTTAAAAAATAGTCTCCCTGCATGTTTCTCTGTGTTCAGTACTTCATAATTAGATCTTAAAAGATGGAGTGCTGTAATTTCAGGTAGAGGGTGGGGTAAATGAAAAGCCTGAGGGAATCCCATCATCAGAGTTGGATTATGGGAAGAAATTGGACTTTCTCAGAGAGAGAACACTAAATTCTGCTACAGTCCAAACATCCTGTAGCATCCTGGACTGTGCTGAGAAATAATGGTAAGATTATAAAGAAATAAAGACTGAATCTGTTGTATCATTTTCTTTACCACAAAATTGCATTTTCTTTGTGCCTTAGGGGCAAGATCCTTGCAACTCAGCAGTGAATAACACCCCAGAATGAAACTATTCATGGTGTGCTGTGTCTCTGTAGAGGTTCTGGCTCAGATAAACACAATGTTTACTTCTTTGCAGGTTGATTATGAGAGCGAAGAAGAGAACGGGGAAGAAAACGTTAAAGAGAATCCAGAAGATGAAGAGGTTGAATCTGAAAAAGAAGAAGGGACTCCTGGTGCTGAAGAGGATCAGAACAGAGCAGAGGGTGAAGATTCTCAGCATCTTTCCTTTGTGTCTCAGAGTAAAAAAGGGAAAGCTCAATTGCTTCAGTCAGCAGCGGTGCGAGTGAGCGCTGTTGTGGAGAGCCACCCATCCATCCAGGATTACACATTTGACACCGAAAATGAGCTTTGGTGTGAGGTAAGGTGGAACATCTGTGGGGTGTTGCACAGGGGTTGCATGTACCTCCCACAAAAAAATGGATCTTTTCAGGGCAGTGCTGCTGTTGTCTTGTCTCAGCAGTCCCATATGAATACAGACAGTGACACTACAAATGTATTTTTTATGTCATTTTTAGTAATTTCCCATTTTCAGAACACCGCATGTAACTTTTTCTAAAAACAGTTTTTTGACAGGTTTATTGTGTTCTAATCTTTTAGTGTATGATGGTCTGCTGTGTAGCCCTTCATGAATAAAAGTGATGGCTGGACTGTTGAAAAAAATGTAAACATTTTAAAAAACAAATAAAAACCTCAACAAGCATATACCTGTCCCACTCCAAAACAAAAAAAAAAACGACCATGCCAAAAACCTGTCCTTTTAAGTTCAGAAACCTTGAAAGCAATGTGGATGAATGATCCTGGGATGGGGAGTTTGATTCAGCTGTAATTCCAGTCAGACATTTACGTTCCTTAACACACAACGAGGGCAATTCCACTTGTCTGCTTTTTGCCTGAAAATAAGTGTGCTGATTATTGAGCCTGGTGTTCAAGCCTCCTTGCACTGTGTTGTTTTTTTTTTTCCCATTAGGTTTCCTTGGCATTGCCATTGACCAAGGTGTACTTTGACCTCTCCTCCCTGCTGGGGTCCCTGGCGCGCAGCACGGTGATCCACGAGGTGAAGGGCATCACACGCTGCCTGCTGAATGAAAGCACCAACAAGGAGGGAGAGAAGGAATTCATTCTCCAGACAGAAGGGATAAACCTGGCAGAGCTCTTCAGATACTCTGATGTGTGTAATCTATTTCTAATCCCAGACTTCAATGATCTTTTGTGTTCTGGGGGAGACAATGGATGACGGATGTCATTTCAATTTTGCAGGGGTGATGTGTAGCCTTTTCAGCTCTTGAACTGTCTTCCTCCTCCTTTTATCCCCAGATGTGTTCAGAGCTCAGCAGAGCCTTTTCTCAAGGGCAACTTGCAAATCAGTGTTTGTGCAGCAGCCAGGGTCTAATGACAGATGATTTCACACCATTCTCTCTCGTGTCTCTGTAAATGTTACTTGAGGGAGTTCTTCCATCTCAATGAATTGCAGTACTTGGAGATGAATTAGTTCTGTTATCCCATCTAGCCCATAGCTCTCCAAATACAGGATTGCTTTAAGCTGCATCTTCTCTTCTGCTAAAAGTTCTGGCTGTCTGAGACACGCTGGGCATTGCATTGTGTTGTCTGGAAGACTTTAACATGCTTTGCTAGTTAATGATTTTAGAGTCTTCTGTGAAGCCCTTGTTAGTTAATTATTAGGTTTCTTTTAATCAGTATTTTGCTGGCTTGCTTTTTGTGATTTCAGTTAATTTTCTCCTGTGGTGAATTTTAACTCCAATGCTTCTAGTCATGTATTTAATGCTACTTAACATAAATCCTCAGAATCATTTTTGTCTGTGTGTGACTCTGAGCTGCTGCCTACTTGTTCTGTAACTGTTGGTGCTGCTTAAGCTCATGAAAAATGGAGAAAAAAATCTTATCTTAGCTTAGCTGAAGTTATTTAGAAATACAGAGCAGCTATTGTCCTGACTTGTATCTCTGTTTTCTCTGCTTTTAGATTTTGGACCTGAACAGACTTTATTGCAATGATATCCATGCCATGGCTAAGAACTACGGAATTGAATCAGCCCTGAGGGTGATTATAAAGGAAATAAAAGATGTGTTTGCTGTATATGGTAGGATTTCTTTGTATTTTTATAGTCTTTAATACCATTAAGATAGGAAAATGCAGCCACATGATTTCAGTTATGGTTTTGCATGATCTTTTCATTTATGTGCCTGTTTTTAGGTTGCAGGTTTTCATTGTTTTAATGATTTTAGAGTCTTCTGTGAAGCCCTTGTTAGTTAATTATTAGGTTTCTTTTAATCAGTAGAAAATAGGTGAGGTTGAATTTATTCCCCCTTCACAGAGTTCTTCAATTCTGGTATATTATTTGCAAGCTGCAAGTTTCAGACCAATTAATTATTAATGTCTGAGGAAGCCAACTGTTAGTCTTGTACAGTGTGCTTGAGAATAGGATCAATCTTGCCTCACTTTGCCTTTGTAATGATGGGAATCTAGGCTCCTGAGTTTTTATATCTTTCCTAAGATAGCTGCACTGCATTGTCTGAATGTTCTTCTCAGATAGATGATTCAGAGAGCCCAGCCTGCAGAGGCTGCATGACTTCTTAGGCACTCACTCACTGGAGTGCAGTCTTGCTATGAAAAAAACTATTGAAAAGAGAGAAGATTAATACAGTGGGAATTTTAGCCAGCAGTTATACCAAACAGATTTGCCAGCTGGCAGCCCAGAATGGTCTGACCTTCAAGTTGTGCAAGAACTGCTCAGTAAATGTTGACAGAGCAGATAATGACCCCCATTACACTGAGTCCACAAGTGTTATTTAGGAATAAGTGCATTTTTTTTTTAGCCTAAGCAGGTTTTTTTGTGAATGCCTGATGTCATGCACAGAGGACATCAGAACCTTTCTGTCTCTGGGGCCCAGCTAATCCAGGCCACCAGGTGAGGGACAAGAGCTCTGTCCCTCCCACATGGATAGATGTGTGGTTCCCTTCTGTGGAAACAAGGATGGTGCAGACATTTGCTGATTTCATGCAGAGAAACTCTTACAGCATCCTTGATATTGCAGTTTCCCATTCTTTTCATTTCAATTTGGAGAGATACTGTTTTGTATTAGAGTGAGGTCTGCCTCTCTTGGATATTTGAGGGGAGCAGTTAATCCAGAGACACACTGCCAGAAGAATGTTAATAGAGATGTTCTCCAAGCTGGGTGGATTTAGACCTGATTTGTTTAAAAAGCCCCACAGACTTGGCCCATGAATGCTCTGCTGATTGGTCTTTCTTGTGTTTTAAGGAATTGTGGTAGACCCTCGACACCTTTCACTTGTGGCAGATTACATGTGCTTTGAAGGGATTTATAAACCACTGAATCGCATTGGAATTCAGTCCAACTCCTCCCCTCTGCAACAAATGACATTTGAAACCAGCTACAAATTCTTGAAGGAAGCAACAATGATGGGTAAGTGATTTAGTTTGAGATCTCTTGCTGCAGCATTTCACATATGCTTGGTTTTTGTTGTGATTTTCCAGTATTTTGAGTAATGCATAATTGCATTAGGAAAAAATGCCAGAGGCTGAAATTTTAATTAATCCCTCGCCTAGGAAAATGTTCCAGATGTTTTTAGTAAAATTCTGTCAGCTTAAATAAAGCCAGCTCCCACATGTAATTTGTGGGGTCTGTGACTACTTTCTGTAAGAATTAGATAGGCATTTTTACAACAAACCTTCAGGTTGCTAAGATTTGTTAGAGCAAAGCTTTATAACAGACTACTGAATCTGCCTTTTTCTGC
This sequence comes from Trochalopteron elliotii, assembly GCA_024734555.1. Classification (NCBI taxonomy): domain Eukaryota; kingdom Metazoa; phylum Chordata; class Aves; order Passeriformes; family Leiothrichidae; genus Trochalopteron; species Trochalopteron elliotii. Next base: position 259,330 of record JANPWX010018938.1, read on the forward strand.
CTCTACTATTAAAATTGTCTTCTCTGCTTTGTTTCTGTGCCTATGTTATAACTTCCATATCTTTTCCATCCCTGCTATTCAGCATTTTATTTTGAGAGCAGACCTCCTGGCTGTAACTTTGATTTAGCACTTTATCTTTTCTTTTTTCCCTGAAACACAGGCAAAGGGTCAGACTCATTTGTCTAATGGTAGGTTTCTGGTGCCGTTTGAGATCCCCAGGAGTATCCTTCTGCCCTCTAGTTGCCTCTCTGGAAGGTGTAGAGATCACATGGCTGTATGGATCATTTAGGATGTTTGGAGCAGCACTAGCCATCTGCATTTAAGGCCTTCTATTAAAAAAACCTTGTGCTTTAAGTCTGCCATTTGAAAGCTTCTATGATCTCAGCCTTTGGATACCAATTACATTTCCCTTGGAAAATAAACTTGGTTTCTGTCAATTGCCAGTCAGATGCTTGCTTTGTAGATGCTGCTGTGATGTGTCCTTCCAGTTACAAGTGGGAAGAGCTCTTAACATGATCTCCTCAGCTCCTGTCTTAAAATGCCTTGCACAGGTGTCAGAGATACTTCTATCAATGAATTAATTTTTGCTAATGCTGTTTTATACCTTTTCTGGGAGGAAAGATAGGGTTTTAATTAATAGCATTGGTTATGATTGACTTAATTAATCTGAAAATTGTGAAGGAAAAGTGTAAATCCAGGGTGAAATTAAAGGGAAGAGGATGTTTCTTGCTCAGTTTCACCCTCTGGATTTGTGTTGTGTCACATACTGACTTAGAAATGAAATCAGAGGAGTTTTTTTGCCAAGTGAAATGTAATGTATGGATAATATTATGAATAAAGACATCCAGTGCATGCTGACAGAAGGGCAGGGTGGCTTGGCAGGAACTGCCCTGATTACAAGCAGAGGGAGTTAATGATTTCACCACGCTGGAAATCAAATTCATAATGGGGACTGCAGCAGCCTGGATCTCATTAGTTGAATGTAACTGATAACTTGACTGTACAGTTGGAGAGACACTGTGAAGATGCCTGGGGCTGATGCCCTGAGCAGTAGGAAGGAAAGGAGGAGGTTTGTGAGGACGTGCACAGCTGAGGTGAGCAGGGCTGTTGGAGCATGGACTGCTCAGCAGAGCTCCTTGTGAGGGAGCAAACTGCATCAGCAGTGAGATCCCCTGGGCTGTGTGCTCAGAGAATGACTCTTTGTAGACATCACATGAGCAAACAGGGCAGCATGACTGTCCTGTTTAATGATCTAACAAAGGGGCTTTTTTTCCTTCAGCTGACACACATTTACAGCAGCTATTTAATTATCCAGCTGTGGCTGATATCAGAGCAGTGAGCACATGCCATTTACAGTGCTGTGTATGCTCCTGCCCCCACCCTCTGCATGATGGAAAGTTGAGTACATTTTGCTCAGTAGATTAAAGATAACCAAACTTAGCAGAAGTTTAACAATTTTATTTCCTATTTCCTACTGCTCTAATGATAATCTATCAGCTTGCTGTAGTTAGGATGAATGAAAAACAGCCTGAGTGCTTACAAAAACAGTGGAAGCAAAACAATCCCAGCCAGACATGTCATCTGGAGTGCTTCCAAATTTCTGTGACACTGTTTCACTACAGCGAGTAACCACAAAATCAGAGGAATTCATGGAATGTCTCTCCAGTAAAAAGTTCTCTTTGTATCCAGCCAAAAGGTTTAAAATACACATCAAAGGGATTCACACTAACAAAGGAGAAAGGCAGCAATGACAAGGGAATCTTTCTGGTTTGCCTCACATGTATTTTTTAGTGATCTATTTAGTCACCAGAATGCATTCAATGGAAGGTCAAAACTGTGTTCTCTTAGAATTCAGACTGTTTAGTCTTTCCATGTGGAATCAGGAGATTTTAGTAAGGTGTGGCCTAATTATTTGCATGGACCAAAGATGGAGATGAGATAATAGTTGTTATAGGAGGGGTAGGAAGAGTTCTGGACTCTTAACTCCCAGAAATCCCAATTCAGTGTGAACAGCAGGTGTGAACCTTTCTGAACCTGGGGGTGCTAAACCAGATGGCTTCTTGCACATAAACCAAAATGGTTTCTTTCCAGCACTGACCTTGGAGAAACCTTTGGGAACCTCCTGACAGGATTTTGTTTGAATTCTGTTGCAGGTGCCCACGATGAGCTGAGATCCCCTTCAGCCTGCCTGGTGGTTGGAAAAGTTGTCAAAGGAGGAACTGGCTTGTTTGACCTCAAGCAGCCCCTGACTTAGTATTTTAGTGATAACTTAAGGATCTGATTGAAATGTTCATCATGGGAGCTGCATGTGCTCTACAGCTACACAATGAGGGCACGTGCTGTGTCTCCAGACATCTTTCCTGTGCCAATAGGTTTCTTTATCTGGATACCCAATGAGCCTTTTCTGTTTAATGAGTATAGGAGCTGTCTTTTGATCCAAAGAAATACTTATTTACTGTTCATCAATGTAAAAAAATGAGGTTATTTGTTTACATAGAAAAGAATAAAATGCAGCAGTCAGTCTGGGTCTCAGGCTGTGCAGCAGTTCTGGCAGGCAGCAGTGAAGGCAGAATCTGTTTATGCTGTCTGACTTCTGTGGGGCAGAATGCCATCAGGGTGGGTAGTGCAGGTTGCCATGTGGTCATTATCATGACAAATTTCCAGTACTGGAAATAGCATTCCAAACTGGCAGATGTAGCTGGCACTGCTGTGCTGAACCTCAGCACTGCATTGGAGCATCTGTGCTCGAGGCATGTCCTCTTCTTTTGCTGCACTTGGGTGCACTGACACGAACTTGTATAAACTTCAGAGGATGCATTTTCCTATTCTGCTGTTTCATTTATTAAGAAGATTGTGTCTGTGACACATTGTTAAATTTCTTTTAGCTGAAGAGTGGAATTCAGAGTTTTCACAGTTTCTATAGGCATTTTCGAATGCTCTTTTAACTTTGGGTAGAACAGATCTCACACAGTGAGAGACTTGACTTTTGCTAAATATTTATTCCTTAAATGCCAACATGAGCTGCTGTAGGAGTGACTATGCAAAAGACTCCTGTAAGAATTACCAAAACAGAGATTGTAATCTTTTTTTTGCTTAAATATTCTGTATCAAAGAGAATATTTAATAAAAGAAATTGCAAACAAGTATTCTGAGTGCCCTATTATGTGGTTGTGTTACCACGGGGAGTTCACTTTTGACTCTTGATGGCTGTTAAAATCACGTGGCCCAGGGTTGTTTCCACTCCTCAGAAATCAGACTCATTTATGTATTCTATTTTAATCAGGATGCACTGCACACAAGTAGTTAAAGCTCTTTGGGAGTTGCCCACTGCCATCCAGGCAAGTTTTCTAACAACTCTCAGTGCCTGATTGTTCTCACTGGTACCTCTGCACCACTGGGAGTGCCAGAGCAGAGGAGGGCGGCTTCAAGTGGGGAGGGGATCAGATCAAATAGTGGGAGATATTGATTTTAGGATTGTGAAAGAGCCTCTGTGCAGTCTCTTGATTGTCTCTGTTCTGCCTCAGCCCCTTAAAACTCTCACATGGCCTGCCAATTGCACTGAAGCTTAACAAATGCATTAACTCAGCAGGTGTCCAGTTTCACTTGGCAAATCTCTGTAAAAGATTTCCCTGTGTCTTTCTCCAGTCTTAGCACCTGCTTTGTAGCTGTCAAAAATATGTCATTCAGAAAGAATCATGAGAGACTCAGCTGGGTACAGTGTAGCAAACAGATGGGAAAAGAACAAACATTGTACAAAAAGGCTTTTACTTCTAGGTTGCATCTGTACTGGTACAGCCTGTTTGTTGAGGGATCCACAAGACATGTTCACAGTCCTGCAGTGAAAAGCATCTATGCTACATTTCCTGTCTGGAGATGTGACATCCCTTAGTGCTCAAAATAATTTGCTGTAATTAACTCATTCATTCAAGTGAAGTGGTCAGTCAGTGCTGCTCCAGTAATGCTGATGATTCTTTAACTGGAGCCATTTGGAAAATGGGCTCAGGCTATGGCAGGATGGTCCAACTTTCCTTTTCAATGCTGAGTTGCCTTTAAAACATTGGCATAGACCAGGATCCAAAACCTGATTCTGATTGTACTGAAAGAATTGGCACTGTAGGAAAGTCTCAAACACAATGTCTTAGATAGAAAAAGGAAGTAGGTGGCTGTCCCTCTTCATGGACAAAAGTGATAGGGGGGAAATACAACCTCAGATGAGAGGCCTTACCTCCAAGGCTGGAGAAAGGTGCATATTTTGGCATATAAATGTGTTTATTTTATACTGTGAAGGAGAAGCAGCTGAGGTAGTAATTGCTTTTAATCTGGTGTGAGCAGGTTGGCTTGGGGATCACCTAAACTGCCTTTTCTGAGAAACGAATTTCGGTTTGCTTAGAATTCACACGTGTGCAGAAAACAGATAGAAAAAGTTCTGCTTCATGTGGTTAGAAAGCTTTCTTTTCACATCCCATGAGCCTCTATGCATCTAGAACTTTTATTTTGAAGTGTCTCTTTTCTTCCTTGCACTCATTGCCCTCACTGTAGGGTGCTTTTTGAGGAAGTGTGAGCTACCTACCCCCAAACAGTGTGGAAGAAGGCTGCAGTAATGGGTGGGGCTCTTGCTGCTTTGTGATTATTTGCAACAGACAAATGAGAGTCACTTTTGGCATAAAGGACCCCAAAGAGTGAGCAGTAGAGTGATTTTGTAGAGAGGAGGAGATGATGATTGAAAGGCTGGAAGAAGGGAACCATCCCTTCTCTTAGCTGTCTGCTGCACTTCAAGGTGCCAGGATATCCCAATGCTGTGAAAACACGGGAGGAATGAGAGAAGAAAAAGTAGCTTTCAAATTTTCTCCCTTTCTTTAAGTCCATTAATAATAGTGATCAATCTGTGTGGAAAACTAAAGGGTGTAAGCTTGACTGAATGTGCACTCCAGGGATGGGCTGGTGAGTGTATGAAGATACGAAAGCTGGGGAAGGGGATGTTTGAAAGCTGTAATTAGGAGAACTTGGAGTTCCTCAGCTAGAAAGAGGAAGCAGTGATCCTCATCTGGTCCTGTGTGTTTTGGCAAGCAAGGAATAAGCTGTGGGTTCTATCCTGCTTGTACAGATGTGCTTGTGTGTCCCATGAAGACAGGGGGAGAGAGCTGGGACTGTTACTCTGTAGAGGAGGTAGCTTGGGGAGACCTTATAGCAGCCTTCCAGTACTTAACAGGGGGTATAAATAAGGGAGAATGATGTTTTACATGGGCAAGTAGAGACAGGATAAGAGGGCACAGTTTAAAACTAAGAGAGATTTACATTAAATGTAAGGGAGAAATTCCCTCTGAAGGTGGTGAGGCACTGGACCAGGCTGTCCAGAGACGCTGTGGCCGCCCCATCCCTGGAAATGCTCAAGGCCAGGCTGGATGGGGCTCTGAGCAACCTGGTCTAGTGAAAGGTGTCCCTGCCCATGGCAAAGGGTTGGAGTGACATGAGTTTTAAGGTTCCTTCCAACCCAAATAATTTTGTGGTTCACACCCACTTGCTGATGCAGATTTGTTACCTTTAAAATAGAGATAACAAATGTTTTCAGTGTGTTGGTAATAGTGAATCAGCTTCTATTTGCTCGGGAGTTGGAATGCCAGCTATGTTAAAGTCCAATAAATCATAATAGAAGGCTTGTTTTTCTCAGTAAATGATAAAAAAAAAATCCCAAATTGGGCAATGAGAATGGATACAAATAGGAATTAGCTCTTCTTTCATCTCAAAAGCAAAGTTAAATACTAGAAGACAGGGAGCAGAAAAATTTGTTTTCCCAGGCCACTGGTTCCCATGTTGCTATGCTTGTGTAGGTCAGTAACCAGGCAGTGGCCACAACACAGCTCCCAGAGATCTTTAATCACTCAGAGCCTTTCTGGACAAACCACTTGCAGCTTGCCAGTAAGTGCTGAAATTTGGAATCAGGCTCATCTGCTGAGGAATTTGGCAAGTGGGAGAGCATGTGGCACCTCAGGGAGGCTTCCCACAAGGTCACATTGTGGTGACCAGGACGTGCTCCAGGACGTGGCTGGTGGCAGGCAGAAGAAACCAAAACAAAAATCTTTCTCTGGGATGAGGTCAAGATGGGAGAACTTGTGAGGACTGCCTCTTAAGGGCTGAGATCCAAAAACTGTTTTGAAGGTTTTGGTGCTGAATGTGGCAGTCTTGATCTTTGGGGTGGATGTCTGCTGTGGGGTGGGGGAGAATGAGTTCTGCTCCCCACAGCTTCCTGCATGGCAACCAACTCCCTCAGCCAGAGGGAACAGCAGGAACTTTGTGCCTCGTCAGTTCCTGCTTTTCCTTGCTGTTTTATACAGCATGGAGGATGCTTCACCCTGGAGACCCTTGACTTTTGCTTTGTTTTGTGGATGATACAATTAAAAGAGAGGAAAGGTGAGTTCTTTGACAGTGCACCCAGGGAAAAGGCAGTGACCCACGTCTGGCTGTGCCTGTGAGCCCAGGCAGTGACTGAGGACACAGGAGCCCTGCTCTGGGCTCTCTGCAGTGCCCTGAGGGGCTCCAAACCCCTCTTACCACCAGTACAGGAAAATTTCAATTTTCTTGCTCCAAAACTCCTTGCTGCTGCTGGAAATAATACACTGTTCACAGGGACAAGGGCAGAAGGAGGTCAGCTCCATTCCCAGAGGAAGAGAGGGGAAGCTAGGGTTTTCTTGGAAGACCAGAGAAACCTTTCTCATGTTTGTGCAGCCTCATCCAGAAGGGCAGAGAGAAATCCTGCCTCAAAACAGTATTGCAATTAGGTCTTTTCCAGGATTTAAGGCATTTTTCTGTGATGAGAAAGACAGGGGGTTGTTAAGTCCTCAGGGAAAAGAGGGTTATGAAGCCCTGTGAGCACTGTAACTCCCCTGTGAGGCAACCTCCAGCTCCTTCAGCATTGCCTTTCTATATTAATTCTGATTTAAAGTGCAGTATAGGTTTGATGTGGCCTGAAAATGCTCCCAGTGGGAACTGACCACCAGTACTGTGATACCCAATCCTGGATGCTGAGCTGGAGATCCACAGGGATGCAACAGGATGCTCAGAGGGCTGTGGGGTGGAAAATGAAGGTACCTACAGAGCTCTGCTGGCTGCAAGGTCAAAGGGCAGCTAAGCAGCATTTTTCAGCATGCAGAATTGATCAGGGAGGCATCATTAGAGCATCCTCCATGGAGGCCTGCACTGCTGAGCTGAGCTGTCAGCCAGAGCCATCCCCACATTCTGTTCTTGCTCCTGTCACAGTGGGTGCCACACAGCCAGGATTAAGCAAGCTGCTCATTAATGATGTTTTAGTTTCCTGGCTTAGATCCCTCGACAGAGCTGACTGTCCAAACTGCCCTGGAAGAGTTCTAGATCTGATCACAGAGGTGGAGAGGATGTAGAGCTGTTCCTGTTTTCCTAGGTGCAGCATGCCCTGCCAGCATCGGGAAGACAAATGATCCCTCTTGGTGGAGCTGCTTTGAGTCTGGTGGGGCTTGTGGCTTGGTCTGTAGTAACACTGCTGCTGTTGTTTGGGCTTTGGAGCCCTGCCTGGCACTACAGACAGAATAACGAGTGATCAAGAAGTATCAGTGGAACAGTAATGCAAAGTGCAATAAATACAGGGATGCATTATTAATGGGACGTTAAACCAAAAGGGCAAGTAGAGCAAATTGTATGCTGGCAGCACAGCAGCTCTGCAGAAAAGTCCCAGGGCTTTCCCCTGGAAAAAAAAAATGCTCTGTGCAACATTTCGATGCAGGGTTCTTCTGCTTTCTGTTATACTGTATTTGTTCTGCCTGGGAGCCTGACTTATTTCTGGAAGATGAAGAATTTGAGATGCATCTTAGCCCCAGTAGCCTCCTGAGTGTAAATAATGCTAGAAACCAGGGCAGTGCCCTCAGCCTACCACAGAAATCAACTGTGACTTAATGGATCTTTAATTTTGGGTTGAGCTACAGAACTGGATTTTACAGGAGTGGAAAGACAGCAGAGTCTGAATTACTGCTTTTGCAAAGCTCAGGAGTTTGAGGCTGGACCCAGACTGGTACCAGGAGGGGCAGCAGCAGGAACAGGCTATGTCATCCCCTCTTTACATAAACACCAACACTGGGGACAAATTTATGTTATTTTACAGTAACTGAAGCTCAGGCAGAAGCTTTTGGCTTTGCCTCACGTTTTGGGGCTGGTCCAGAGCTCTGGGGAGGAAAGAGCTGCTGAAACAGCTCTTTTAAGGTGCTGCTGCTTCTACACCTCCACCCACCATGCTGCAGATCTGCTCAGTTATCTCTGGTACAGCCAGATCACAACAAACTCATCTTCCTCCATCAGAGACTGAGATGATGCCCATGGATGTGCTCCAGCTGAACAGGCCAGCAGCAGCTGGGTGACACAAAGCATGTGGTGGGAGCACAGAGAGGATCTACCTCTTTACCTTCACCACAGGGCTCTCATTGACCCAACTCTTTGCCACCAGGTGGCTTCAGGGCTCTCTGTTGGCCCCTTGAAGCCAAGTCCTACCCAGACAGTGCTTTTACAGTCCCTCTCAGTGTTACCTTCCACTTGCAGAGGTTTCATGGGTGTGGCTGTGGCTTGCACAAACAGCTCCTGCAGCTCAATCTCCAGCCAGGTCAAACTTAACCATGTCCACCTTAACTGCATTGCCCCACTGTGTTCCTGGCACCCCAGTTTTCCCAAGAGCCTCGCCCTTGCTTGGTGGTGACCACCCTTTCCAGAAAGCCATGATGGAGTTACCACTCCTGTGACTCATGCTGGTCTGTCCAAATTGCTGGTGGGGCTGGTGCTCTGGGGTGGGGAAGTGTTTTGTTCCGTGTTGCTGCCAGGGAGGAAGGGGATGGGCATGGGTCACTGCTGCCTTCCCCTTGTGCTGCCCAAAAGCTTCCCCCTCTCTCAGTGTCTTAGTTTGGGAAGACAGGTGTCTGCCAGGGAAAGCTGGAGCTTCCCTTGGAATGGAGAATGTAAACACCCTCCCTCCAAATTATTATAATTTTGAAATTAAGGGGATTTCAGGTAAAGGTATGGAAATAGGAATAACAGTCCTTTACTAGGAATATTAAAAATGTTACAAATGTAGTAGTACCAAAAAAAACAAACAAACAAGCAAACAGACAAGCAAACAGACAATCCTAGAAACACTGACAGAGTCAGAATATGACCTGACACTGTTGGTCAGGGTGCTGGGAGCAGTCCAATTAAGTCCTCCTGGAGTGACAAATGTGGTCCTGTTGGAGCAGAGGTGATCCTGTAGAAGGGTCCAGTGGTGATGAGATGGGTCTGATCTTCCTCTGGGAATCCAGTGCAAACAGGCTGTCCTGGTGCTCTGAATCCCAGGTTTTATCCAGGTAGGAATGGTTGGCTCCTCCCCCTGGGTGGAGCCTCTCCCAATGGGATGATGGAATTGTCTCAGCCCTGCAGTGAGCCTGGATGGCCCATGGACAGCAGATATCCCCTGGAGGGAGGATGGGTGGTGGAAGAGATAAAGAGCACTGCCCCACCTGGGCTTTTTTTAACAGCTGCCCATTAACAGAAGGCACATGCCCCCTCCCCCTGGAGTTATGAGGAATGTGTTATACAAGAGATAAAGAAAAACACTTCCCCAAATGGTTTCAACAGATGGCAAACAGAATACACAGTTTTGGTTATATACTGCAACCCAAGACATTTATCAATACTGAAACCTGTCCCTCCCTTCCTTTGTGTCAAATTCAAGGAACTGATATTAATTTGGCTTGTTTTTTTATTTTTTTTCCCTCTTTTCTCCAACATCTGTCATACTAAACTGTTTCCACATTAAGCTTTTTGTGAGAATGAGTCTGCTCATTCGTTCTGGGGATGAAAAGGGAGACTTGCAAGGAGAGTGAATGACTGATGGCACATGCACCTGGTCAGGCCATGGAGTGTAAAGCCAGGCTGGGATTCATCCATTGCAGGTAATCCCAATATTACAGCCCTGGGGCTGTGCCACAGGGATCTGCATTTCCCAGAACCTCTCTGACTGTGACTCTCAGTTGGCAGCTGGGCTTAATTCCACACAGTCCTACAAAGCCATGCGAGGCAAATATTTTTTGCTCCTGGGATTCATGGGTATTCTTTTAAAGGAAATGTTTAAAATGAATCATAGAATCATTTAGGTTGGAAAAGACCTCCAAAATCATTGAATGCAACCCTTGACCTTCTCTGTTTTTTCTCAGCTTAAACTGATGACTCCTGTGGTGGTAACAATCATGAATTTATGTCATGTGGTGGTGGGGGAATTCTCTCAGAGTTTTAATTCCTTGAAAACATTTGGGATTTTTTTTTGGGGGGGAAGATTTTCATATGTGATGGTTACCATTAAAGACTTCACCATAAAAACTCAGATCATTAAAGGTGGAAAACAAACTAAACTCAAAAGATGTTACCTTTAAGAAATATTATGGTATCAGGTAGCCTCAGAATATGAATATCTGGGATCATTAGTAATAAGAAGCAGCAAATACCTAGTTTAATTAGTAGTAAAGACCTTGGAAGCCTGAAAAGGACATAGGTGAAGGAACAGAAGAACTAATGATCTGAGTTTCTTATAAGCAAAACAGAAAATCTCTCTTCAACGGAAAGATGGAAATCCATATACCATAGGCTTTCAAAACACAGAAGTTCAAACCATCAAGTGGGTTTGTAGCTATGGGTATATCAAGGGTAGACTGTGTCCTGAGCCACTTTTGTGGCAAACAACCTCTTGCTATCAGTTTTGATAAAGAGGTTTTGCAACCCATTGCCTTCCTTAGCCACCCCACCCTGTCCACCACTCTTCTGGCTTGGTGGGAGCTGCCAGGAACGTGCCTTTCCCATGTGAGGATTGCTTTTTTCCCTGTTTGGAAAGTGCTGCTAAAGATGTGAATGGCAAATGCATGCTCATCCTGGTGAAGAAGGTCAATGTCCACCCTGTGCAAAGTCCCCTGCATTTGCTGGTTGGGCCTGGCTCCACCCAGCCCTCAAAAAGTGTCCAGGCCTTTGTACCCAGTGTGAGGTGAGAGTTAATTATTACTTTCTAGAACAGAATGAGAGACCCAAGGTGAGGTTTTATTGTCTGGAATAAATCAATACATGGAAATTTACTTAGGTAACATCAGAGAGAGCTGGTAGTCAACCCAGCTCTCCACAGCATTGGCCAGAGAGGGGACAGCAAAGGCTGGAGGACCCAGCTGAGATGTCCTGAATTCCCAATGACCCCCAGTCCTGCTACCTCTGCACCTTCTTTAGCGTCTGCCTTGAAACATTCCTGGCTGCATCCCCATCCTTCCCACCACCTCTCAGCACCTTACCCATGACTCAGGCATCACCCTCAACGGTGCCTCTCTCTCTTATCTGGGCTGTGAGTCAACACATGCTGAGGATATCACAGATGTGCAGCTGATTCACCTGCTGCTGATTTACCCCTCACTTCTTTTCATTAATTAAACTTCCAAACCTCCACTCCTTTGTCAGACCTTCTGAAATCACCTCCTAGACCTAAAATATTCCAGGACTGGGGACGGGACAGGGCTTGCAGAGTGTGTTTTTGAAGAAAAATCAAGCTTTAAAAAAAAAAAAAGGAAAGTTGTGATGAGGATTTGATACTGGCTTAATCCAGGGTTTAAATGCCAGTGCTGAGTTAGGGCACTCAGCAGGTGGTACTCAGCAGGGAGGAGGAAGGGGAAGCTGAAGGGCAGGAGAGTACCTTTAGAAAGGGCTTTCTGCTCCCACTTCCTCAATGCTGGTCTGGATCCTGATATAAGCAGCTGTGTTAACCATTGGACTTATTATATATATAGTTATTTATACATATATATGTATATTATTCAAGAATATTCTTTCAGATGTGCCTTAGGCAGGATTTCACCCTGCTAAAGCCAGCTGCAGTGAGCAGGGGGTTGATCAGAGCCAGCCCAAATCAACCACCTTGTTTTGCAAGCAGTGTATACCAACTGAGCAGAGCAAAGGGCAGGAGGGCAGCAGAGCTGCTTCTTTCTTCCCTTCTGTGGAGGTATATGCAGGACAGAAGTGCCCCAATGCTGCTCACACCCTCACAGTGGCTGTGAGATGTCCCCACGTGTGGCAGCCTTCCTTGGAGAGGGGCTCCACAGTTCTTAATTAAAACCTACTCCTTCCCAGCACAGCTCATGAAGAAGAATCCCAGAATAATGGAAAGGTTTGGTTTGGAAGGGACCATTAAAGGTTACCTAGTCCAACCCCCACAATAAGCAGGGACATTCTCAACTAGATCAGGTTGCTCAGAGCCCTGTCCCACCTAGCCTGGAATGTTTCCAAGGATAGGGCATCCACCACCTTTCTTGGCAATCTGTGGCAAGGTTTCACCACCTTCATTGTAAAAACCCATCTTCTTTATATCTAATGCAAGTTGACCCTCTTTTAGTTTAAAATTATTAACATCACCTCTTGTCCTATCAAAGGGGACACTGCCAGTAGCCAGCATTCAATTACTATTGTATGCAAAGCTGACAACAAATTACAAACGAGTGGACAGAATTTGGAGCTCCTCTCACTTCTCAGGAGCAGCCCCTAATTGCACTTTGCTTTCCCTTCCTATTCCAACCTATTTGCCTGCTCTCCATCATGCTGTGCTCTCACATGTTTTGTTCCAGGCAGCAGGTAGGAGAGATAGGAAGCAGTTGAGAATTTCTCCAGGGACACTTTATGGTTGGATTCTGCCAGGTGCCAGCTCTGAAACATCAGGCAGTTTGCACTCAGGCTTAGGAATATAGTGAGGACAATGATGGGCCATTTGTACTGCACTGTGGTATTTTTAAAAGCCCTGCCCCTAAGCTGAGATACAAACCCTTCATTATGGCTCTTAGAAGAGACATACACTGCCTTCTCATGGATCCTTCCTCTTTTTAAAATAAATTCTTTTTAAATTCTCAGTGTGGTCACTTTCTGTTAGCAAAAGCGTAACAGGTTATCTCCAAACCATGGTCTAAATGTATGTATGTGTGTATATATATGTACATCAATATAGATATTTTTTGATGCATCACTTCAGCTTTTCATGGAAGATTGAGATGTAAATAATATTCCTGAGGTAATCAGAATAGAGGTCTTGAATTCAGCAGACCAGCTTTAAACAAACTGTGCAGCTCTGAGCATGCATACAGTTATGCATATACACACAAATAAATAATCCTTCCCAGTAATGAAGAAGTTAATCACAGTGATTTCTTTGCAGAGCAATAGCTCTATGCAAATAATCTTGAAATTTGCCTGAACACCTGAACAAAACAGCTCAATTGTTTTGACACTGTGTGTATCAAGATAGTTTATTCATGGTGCCTTTGCAAGGCTGGGAATGAGCAGTTGTGAAGCACCTGAGACTCAAGTGCTCGTGGCACTGCACATGTGGATGCCTTTAAATCCAGTCTGACTAAGGGGCAAAGGAGGAATTTTCCTTGGAGAGAATAATGCTGTGGCTTTTCTGGCTCTGCTAAGAATGGAAAACCAGAGTTTTGCATTTGAAAAGAGACATCTGAGTGATGGAAAGATATGGAAAATGTGATTCATGATGAGGTTTAAATGTTGCAGCTGGAAGGTTTGGCTTGGGGTGGAAAACAAGTTGATACAACCACCAAGAGATGAGAGATAAAAATCACACAGAGTATTTTCCCCAAACACTTAATTGGCTGAGAATTCAAAATCACCAGTTCTGGGTATCTTAGTTTGGGAAGACAGGTGTCTGCCAGGGAAAGCTGGAGCTTCCCTTGGAATGGAGAATGTAAACTACCTCCCTCCAAATTATTATTATTTTGAAATTAAGGGGATTTCAGGTAAAGATATGGGAATAGGAAAAACAGTCCTTTACTAGGAATATTAAAAATAAAAATGTAGTAGTTAAAAAAAAGAAAAACAAACAAGAAGAAAAACAGTGACAGAGTCAGAATATGACCTGACACTGTTGGTCAGGGTGCTGGGAGCAGTCCAAAATAAGTCCTCCTGGAGTGACAGATGTGGTTCTGTTGGAGCAGAGATGATCCTGTAGAAGGGTCCAGTGGTGATGAGATGGATCCAGTCTTCCTCTGGGAATCCAGTGGAAACAGGCTGTCCTGGTGTTCTGAATCCCAGGTTTTATCCAGGTAGGAATGGTTGGCTCCTCCCCCTGGGTGGAGCCTCTCCCAATGGGATGATGGAATTGTCTCAGCCCTGCAGTGAGCCTGGATGGCCCATGGACAGCAGATATCCCCTGGAGGGAGGATGGGTGGTGGAAGAGATAAAGAACACTGCCCCATCTGGTTTCTAACAGCTGGCGCATCAACAGAAGCCACATGCCCCTTCCCCCCTGGAGTTATGAGGAATGGGTTATACAAGAGATAAGGAAAACACCTCCCCAACCAGTTTCAACAGATGGCAAATAGAATAAATACTTTTGGTTACATATTGCAACCCAAGACACTGGGTTAATGATTGATTGTTGACTAGCTATAAGGAAAGGCTTCTTCTCTGGTATATCTGCATTCTGTGGAGAAACACACACTTGAAAAATCATGCAAAATTTGACCTGGGATATTCTGGCTTCCCTCCCCAATTCCAGATTGGATCTCTCAGTTCCCCTGCAGCTCATTCATACTTTGGCCCACGTGACAGGTGTATGATTTCCCCAGTTTCCATTCCTTTCCCACATGGACTTTATTACAGCTGCTGAGCACATGGAACTCGATCCTTGCCCTTTGAACATTCTCTACCCCAGCAGCTGCACCAAGGCTCTCACTCAGACACTCCAGACTTTGCCTTTGGAGGATGTTGGCAGGAAACAGCTTTAACTGCATAAAAGGAAACCATTTCATACCCAGCAATCATTAAACCAAGGAAATTCTTGCCACAAGATCTATCAGTGATGGAAATTCTGAAGGGGTTTAAGAAGAGAGTAGGCCAGTTCACAGAGGGCAGAGCCCTCAGGAGCTCTGGGGCCTGCAGGCCTGGTCACCTAAGCCTCTGCTTCAGGAAATCCTTTCATCACTTATGGCCAAGGTCTGGGAAATAATAACAGAGAAAGGATCACCCTCTCCCTGCCCTGTTTTTTAGTGGTGCTGTTGGAAAGTTATACTGGGCTATGGACATTTTTGACCAAACCCAGTGTAGGTATTTTTCTGGGGTTGCCAGATGAAACCTTGTGCCTGAGCCAGTTGTGTGTGGCTGTTTGAAGCTGTGGAGAGAAGAATGTTATGGTGGCATTTTACAATTGTTTGATACTGGCACAGTTAACTGGTTTAGGGCAATGTCAGTTCTATCAATACACACCAACAACAATTTCCATTTTATAACACTGCTTATCTGCACAACAGTGGTGTCAGGGAGCTGCTCCTGCCACACCCTAGCCAAACCAAATGTAGCACCTGTGCCTTGCACCACCACAAAAACCCCAAAACTTTTAAGTTGAGGGGTTGCTTTAATATTTTCTTTATCTTTTTTTAGTCTTTGGCCATTGACGCTGACAGTGTTGAAACACAAGGAACTGTATCTTTGCTTAGCGGTTTCGCTTCCCAAGTTGCTACATCTCAGGGGGAAGATGAGCTTTCAGAAGGACATCTCTGTGCTGTGATCTGCTGCCTTGGTCTCCCTTTCTGTTTCAGGGCAACATGACCATGTTACAGATCCTTGTAGCCAGCCATGGGGTTTTCCTGGTTTTCTCAGCCTGCCCCTTGATGACCACTCTGATTTTGCCCTGCCCAGGGTTCAGTGCAGCCTGTTACTCCACTGACTTCCTTGTCCAGACTGCTGGGTTGGGAGACAAGAGCCCCAGAGTCTGTGCCCAGTGGTCCTCACAGCTTCTTTTTTCCATCATCTTCATCTTTTTTTTCTGGCAGGTTTAGCTACTCAGAAATGCCATTGCCATAGTTAATCCTGGCTTGAGAAGGTGGAACAAAATGGTCTCTCCCTCTCCTTCAGTCTGAACTATTATTCTTCCTATTTAGGTTTCATGGTTGGGGCGCTGGGTTATCCCTTGTAGTGGAGAGCTGAATTTAGAGTGAGCACTATGTGATGATCCTCCCTGCCTCTGGTTCCACCAGCATCCAGTGCAGTGCAGGTGATTCTGGAAGTGCTTTCCCCTACATCCCCTTCTTAGAGACCATAAGGCTGCTTTAGGCTTCAGGTCTGACTCTCACTAACTAACTGTGCCATCAGGCTGTTGGCAGTGTACAAAGCAGGGTGGTTCTTACTTCAACAAGCATCCTGGTGGAGCCAGGTAAGGGCTGTGCAGAGTTACAGGCTGCTGCTAAGGCTGCTGACTCTGTGGCTGCTGGCAATGCCTCTAGCAAGCCTCTCCTCAGAAACAAGGAGACCAAACCCAGCCAGGCTGGAGTCTAAAGCAGCATGGTGGAAAAAGCTGTTTTCAAAATCAGCTCATTAAATTCCCAGCACACATGTGTGCTTCGGCACAGCTGGGCTTAACTAAACCATAAGTTTAGACCATCTGATATCTGGCCACAAAAAATGATCAATTGATGACTGACTGAATTATTGTTCTCTTTCATCCTATCTAGACTCTGATCTACACTAACTAAACCAGTCAGTGCAACTTTTCTAAATTGATTTTAAATTTACCTAATTAAAGCTGTAAGAGTACATAATGGAGATGTACTTAACCCAATTTAACCCTTCCTTAAATCAATTACACTAGAATTCAGAATTTGCATGCAGAAGCTAAAACAATTTAAGAAAGAGTTGGGACAGGTTAAGAACCCTTGTAGTGCAGGTACACTGAAGACCTCAGAGGAATGGGGAACATGCTGGTGCAAACTACCCATGGCTATAGCTGCAAATTTCACCTGAGCTTCCCATCTGAGTTAGTCCAGATTCAGCTCACCTCATTTCTTCTGCTGCTCTTTCTTTACCAATAAAGTGGTCTTTAGCACTTTAATGAAGGGCTTGCTTTTCTCTTCTCCTTGAAAGGAGAGAAGGAATGGTCAACTTTTTTTATCATTTTAAGCAATGCTGTCATCTCTGACTAGTAATTGGTGTTATTAAAGATAATCAGTAAAGTCAAAATTATCATTACATGACAGTGAGTGGGCTGGATGGGAGAGGGCCCTCCAAACCATCAAGATGTCATTTATTAGGGTTTAATAGGTACATTTACTAAGTGATGCATCTGAGTTACAGGAGATTAGGTTGAAGGAGTGGGGAAATCCTTGTTGTGTTCCTCTGCCCCTCCAGAAGAGTCAACTTTGCCTCCTTGTTCCTTTGATGAACTGAACTCTTCTCCAACTGGGCCAACCACTTCCAGTTCCCTCCTGGGCTCCTTCCAGCCAAGTATCAACTCTCTCTTCCAGAAATCAGGAAGCTAAACATAAACTCAAATGAGAGGGAGAAGTAGAAAAGCAAGCAAGAATTTACTAAGAAGCCAAGCATGTAGAGATAAAGCCCCAGGAGAAATAGAAGCAGGCAATGAGTGGGGAAGAGATGGGAACAGCCACTGGGCCACTCCATATGGACACCAAACAGACAAGTATCTGCTGCTGCTCTGGGCAGGAAAGCACTTGGGCAGAAACCAGAGTCAGCAGAAGCCTGCAGACCATGGCTAAACCAGCAGTATGGCAGGCAGAGCATCTCCAGGTGCTGAGAGAAAACCTCATCCTTGTGAAGCCACATGGAAAGAGGTCAACCTGGGAGACACCATTAAGGGAGGGTAAGAGTCAGCAGAGCCTTTTACAGACCCAGCACTGTTGGGGAGGTGAGGGTATGTGTCTGTTCGTGCAGTTATCAGAGGCAGTGCCTGGTCACTCTGCAGTCAGCTGAACAAGGTCCTGCTACAGAGAAAACAGGTTCTGGTGAAGAATTTTTGTTCATGAAGAAAGAGGACTGAGGGACAAGAAGGTGGTGGTGAGTCACTAACAGTGGCAGTGATGAGAAGGTGGCAGTGGCACTGATAGTCCCAGAAATGCTACCTGGGAAAGGGGGATTTAAGGAGCAAGGTGGTCTCTGCAAGTCTGGTTGCTCAATATACCTGGTTGACAGCCAAAACATGGAAGGAGAATGTAAACACTTTCTGCTTCACCTGCATGCTGCATCCATTGTACAGTGTGACACACCAAGCAGGCTGAAGGCCAACAGAAGGCATGTCCAAAAAGCTGCTGGAAGCAGGGCCAGGCAGGCACAGTGGTCTGAGCAGAGCAGAGCCAGGTGCACTTCTGGGAAGCTGCATGATTAATGTAGGAGACACTCACATGGCAGTCAAACCAGAGGGATGTTGCCAACCTGGGAGGAAAAAGTAAAAGTGAAGGTTTTTTGTTCCAGTTGTATACTGAAATCACCTCATACATTCTTCCAGTGCCTGCAGGGACAAAAAGTAGCTGTAGATGAGTCAAAATTGAACATCAGAGAACTACCTGTGCTCCACCTGGCAAGTCTGAACAAAGTAAACTCTATCTTTAAAGATAAGGCTTATTTCTGAATTATTTTTATTACTATAGAAGCCACAATAACTATTGAGGGACAACTGACCCTAGGGATGCCATATCTTGCCCTCAAAATGGGGAACAGAGATCTGGCCACCTGTATGCAGAGCACCAGGTAAAAGCAAGTGTAAAACAATGACATGATTGTTGGTATTAGATAGCAAACTGGACTCCCAGCTAAGTCTTGTTGTTGTAAGTATTTTTGGTAGTGTCATTTTAAGCAGACAGCCAGAGGAGCAAGGCACTGGTTTGTCTCAATTTGCTACAGGATGGCTGGAGGAATGTCACTTAAAGGGACATGTGCAATCCCATTTTTAGTGTGTTACTGACAATAAAGGGTCATAATATTTTTAAGCTTTGATGTTTTTTTTTTTCCTTATATGACGCTTGTTTAGTGAAAACCAATGACAGATTTACTACAAAACAAATTGTAGTCATTAGAAGTCAAAAAGAAAATGGAGTTGTTGCTCACAGGTGCTAAAACAAGACCTATACCTACAGCTATCATCTTTCATAAGCCCTTTTGGGGGCTTATGAAGCTGGTGCTGAGAAGTTGTCATGGTTTGAGACTTCTGGGACTTTAATGGAAGTTCTCTTTGTCCCAGCTTCATCCCCAGTGAAGGATGGGATGACACAAGCAATGTCAAACCGTGTCATTTGCAAAGACAGGAAGCACCAAGGGTGCTTACTTTGAATTAGATTACATCTTCACCAGACCTTTTATAAGAGTTTTTGCTGTATTAAAACAGCACTATTTTTGATAGGGGTAAGTAATGGTGGCTGGTAAGTAAACTGAGCTCTGTCTTCTTACCACTAATTAAATAGTAGCAATATTGATTGAAAGCAAGCCAATACCTTCTTTTCCAAGAGAGTTATCCACCTTACTCTCCATATCTTTCACCAGATGCAAGAAACACCCTCCACAACACAGGGTAAGTGATCAGCCTTTGATATATATATATATGAATATAGTTACCAAAGAATGCAATTACTTTATGAGAGACATTTATAACTCTAATCTGATTTAAATAGCCATATTCTATGGCTCTTCTGTGTGGTTGGCAAACTAGTGACTCCCTATGATCTCAGATTAATTTTTACATCTCTGCTTGCTGCTGAAGAAAAGCTGTGATGAGGCGACTCACTGGCATGCTCATGTATGAGCCATCTGAAACACCACATTTTTCCTCTCCAGTTCTGCAGATCCCTGTTCCTGTAATGACTAGTTAAATGAGCTTTTTTTCCCCCCAGTTTTCTTTTCCACTCTTTTCTCTAAGAGTTGAAGTCTTTTAACTCTGTGAGTTGAAGACTCTAGTCTTTTAATACTTTTCAACCTTGCTCAAGGCTTAAGACAAGGTCTGTGTATCTGCTTGCCTGACCTTGTTTATCTGAAATTTGATGCTGGTTTCCCTTGAGGTTTATCTGACCCAGTCTCCAGGCCTCCCACAGTGATGTGGATATTTGAGCCAGGCATTCTGGGGTTCTTTTGGCAGCAGCCAAGAGAAATAGGAATGCTTAAGGTGGGATTGACTCTCCTTCATGTAGCAAGGTCTGCAGCAGGGTGATAAGACCCCACACTATTATTAGGATCCTCACAATCATATGTGTTGCATCAAACATCTCCTAAAATCAAGGGGACGTTTGCAATGAATTTTATAATGTCTTTTCATTACTAGCTATGGTAGACATGTTTGTCAACATAACCACAGCAAGTGCAGTCTGCTGGGGGACAGCAAACTGGGAGTGTGTCCCACCAATATTTCACTCAAAATAAGTCACAGAAAATATCTTTTCATTAAAGACTGAGACTGGCCCCTATGGCCACAGTGGTGGTGAATGTCTTTACTGCTTGCTGTTCGCTATAGAACAGAAAATTAGGATAAAAAGCAATTCTGGATTTCCCCTGAAGCCACTTCACCCTTGTTCTTGTTAATGTGGTCCTTTCTTTCTAATGCTTTTAAACTAGTAAACTTCAGAACAGTAAGTACTTAATAGTGCCATAATTGCACTTCCATTTGGGGAGGGAAATAAACTATAATGATCTCAGGATGTTTATATGAAAATATTTGTGGCTTTTCATGGCAGGATGCCTCTGCAAAAGAAAACCTCATGCAAACAAGAAAAGTTCATACCCCTAATTAAAGCAGTAATAATCTTTACAAAGGATTATAACACCAAAGGCCAGGCTAACATCCCTGAAATCCTACTGACAAAGCTTGCTGCCTGTTGTCTTGCTTTCAGCTGTGCCAGAAAACCTCCTGACAAGTGAACTGGAAGCACTTTCAGAGGCACAACCGCAGTGTCATTCAGCTGCTCCAGCGCCACCACAGCGATGCTGCCATGCCTCAGCTCTGCTCTGCTTCAAGTGTTAAACACCACCCATTGGCCTACAAAAGGAATTCTTTAGAAAAACTAACTTTTGGCCTAGAAAGGGTTCACTGGTCTCTAATCAGAGGAAAGGAAAAAGTCTGTAAAAAGGGCATTTTAGCAACCAGGATCTCTTCCGCATTAATATTTCCCACATGTTTTGGAAAGATTCCTCTTTCTGCTACCATTCTCAGCAAACAGATTCCTGGCCAGTTAAAGTCTCAGCTCAAAATAAAAAGGGCTTGGGTTGACCTCGGGTTGCATCTCAGAGAGGGAAATTTCTTGGCTCAGCTCAGATTGCCATGGAAGGAAGTGCTGCGGGCACTGTTGGACAGATGGGAATTGCTGTTTGGATAGAAGGGATAATAGGCAAAAAGGGAATATAGCAGGGAAAGAGCAATGCTGGTGGAGGGGTTAAAATACTGCAGCACTGCTGGGGGGAAAGGTAAAGCCAGGAAAAGCCCTGGTCCCTCTCTCACACTTGGTGCTATGATGCAGGGCAGGGATGGGCAGCCCTTGGGGTACATTACAAGAGATTCTGTGACAATCCTTCTGTATCTGCAAGCCAGAGAGCTCTCAGCAAAGCAAGGCAATGTGAACTGCTGCCACATTCATCTGTTCCAGAGTACATCAGTCCATCCTAAGTATTCCCCATGTTCCCATAGAACTGGTGTCCTGTAGGTGTCAGCTCATGGAGATTACATGTGCTGCTATGCAAGGCTTAAAAATAACATTCAAGAGTACTGAATGACAACTTTTTCTGATAACAAACAATGCAAAAACAACAAAATGTGCTTTAAAACACAGCATGCTTCCCACAAATTATTTTGATGGTTTCTCACTCAGCCCACCCTGGAAAGCAAAGACTAAACCTGCAGTATTTTCTCTTGTTCTGGTCACAGAGCTGTATTCGTATTGCTGCTTCACTGAGGCAGCATCTAAACACCCAGGACCTCACAGCCTTTAGCCATGATCTCTCAGCAACAAATCTTGCAGCAGAGAGTGCTCAAAAACAACACACATTCCAAAGATGGTCTTTTCTTTTTTAACAGAAATAAAAAAAAAACCAAAACGGAAACAAAAATAGACAATGAAAATTTAAGTCAAAGTAAAAAGCTATAGAAGGAACGTCCAAAGCATGGAGAAGGTCCAAAGAATCCTCCAAGCAATCCCACAACTGGGTTTTCAGGTTAAATGCTTTTGCAGGAAGGATTCTTCATAAATCTATTACAGCAAAACCACATAAACCTGCTTCTTCTCCTGAAATGCCACATCTTAAGCAAGTTATTTGGCAGCAGTGAGAAGAATAAAACTGGCATGTGTTGGCTCAAAGCACTTGGTTTTGAACTGGCCTGCCAGCCCAGCTGGCAAACAACACTCCTCTCAGCTTTCAGTGCTGATTTATCCTGGCACAGGCACAACTCTGACACAACTCCAGCATTATTATTGAGCGAGCATGAGTTAACATTTGTACATTTCTATGGAGAGCAGTTTAATTTCTGCTCTCAGGATAAGACATCTTCCACATGCAGGAAGTGTTGGTGGTCTCACTGCAGTGGAGAGGATGGCAGGTGAGTCCACCCTCCGAAGGGGGATCCTAGAAGTACTCCTGAGCCCCCAGCTCTAAATGCACACCTTGCCTCCTACCCCTACCTGTATTTTTAGGGCAAGATATGGGCACTCACTGTCCTTGCTGTAACATCTCCCTAGATTTAGAGAAAAAGTGGTTGGACATTCTCTTCTCCTGTTGAACCAAAGAGAGCTGTTGAACCAAAATAATCTGATTTAACAATGACTTGGAGTGGCCTGTCTTGATAACTACTGCTCAAAAGCAAACCTGAGCATGGGGAAAAAGAAAGAAATTACGAAGAAGATGGTTTGGACCTGTGCAGAAGATGATCTGGTCATGCATGATCTACACATCTGACCATATGATGGAAGACAGGTAGGTCCCAGACCACGCTGCCCTTGCTGGGCTTGGCACAGGTGGGGGAATGGAGACATTTGCTGGGGCAAGTCTTTGAGAAAATAGCCTTGTTTCTGGAGAACAGGGATCATTTATGGGATTTCTATGGTCGGTATATGAGAAGTGCCCAGTGCTGCACCAATAACCCCATGCTCTCAGAGCTTGTGTCCTTCTCCTCTGGACACCAGAGAGCAGCCTCACATCTCCACAGTATGAACAGGACTGTTCTGATTTGTCCCTCACACAGTCTCCATTTTGCCTGTTCTTTTTCAAGTATTTGCCTGTTCTTTTAATTGTTTTGTCCTGCTCTGATTCCAATTATGGCACAGTAAAACCGTGGGCTGCCCAGAGCATGCTATATTTAATTTGTTATGCAGTTCAGAGAAGTAAAAGAAACTCTTCAATAACAGACCCTCAGCAGATCCTGAAAACCCTGCATAAACTCTTGACACAGCCAGGCACTATTTATTCACAACATAACACAAAGCAGGACCCTGTCTGCCTGTGGCACATTGTCAAAATACGCTCTTCACGCTTTCTGCAGCTGAGAAAAGCCTTGATGGGTTCTGGTAATTGCTCTTGCATCTGTCAGGCAATGCTAAATCAGCTCTTTCCTCCTCCTCATTACTCCTTTGGGCTTACAGAAAGCAGAGAAAATGCAACATGTCAACAGAAACAGACATGTTTGGGTGTGTTTGGTTGGTTAGAGGTCAATGGTCACCCTTCAGTGACTCACATAAGCAAAAATCCCCTTCTTCCCAAAGCAAAGACACAGACTTGATCTCAGGACATCTGCTGGGACGTGTCCTGCAGATGTGCCTGCAGTTCAGCAGTTGTAGCATTGCTGCCCAGGTATGCATTATATATATATTATGCATTATATATGTCATGCCCAGAGTTAACTTAGAGATAACTTAGACTTTATATTAGGTAAAAACACTTTTGAGAGAGCATAAGCTAATGCAATCAACAGCTTGCCCATCTACTCAGATCTTTCCAGATCTTACCACTGAAAAGAAGTCCTCCCAGCCCTGAAGCAATGCTAATAAAGCATTTTCCTCTTCTACAACAGCTTTACATCCACATAAGTGACAGTGTTTGTGCAGGGCAGCTGTAGCCTTAGTGCAGCTCTCTATTTTATCTATTCACTGTCTGTGGCAGCTTAGCTGTATTCACAGCAAGTTGCCATTCTGCTCCTCACACTAAGGAAATATCTTTTGCCCTCTGGCTCATCTGGAACACAGCTCAGGCAGCAGCAGTGCTCTTGGAGGCTGCCAAGAGGAAGGGACAGGATGTTTCCTTCAATCACAGCCTCGTTAGACTCTTACTTTTCACTGTTCCAACCACTGCAGGTCTGGTTTACCTCAAGCAAAGCTGCTGTGAAGATTATTAGAGTGGTGGTTTCCACACCAGTGCTGTTCAGCCGTTCACAGAAGGCTGAATCAGTGAAGACACTGGTTCTGCCTTGCAAAGTTGGTACCCCAGATTGGCTGTGTTTTGTGTGTCTGAGCATGGGCATGAATGAACACAGGCTTACCACGACTTAGCTGCAAGATGCTAACCTATGACATTTAAATGTACACAGGAAAAGATGAAAGTGAAAGAAAGAGATTGCTTGAGAGATCTGATTGCAGCTCTCCTGTGAGGAGGCCATTGAAAAGAAGGAGGCTCCTGGGATCTGTGGGGGAGGATGAAGAAACAATGGGCATCAGTTAAAACACAAGAAATTCTGATCAGATACCAGGAAAAGCTTTTTTACTGTGATCAACAGTCAAGCAGCAGGGCAGCTTGCCTAGGGAGGTTGTGCAAACTCTGTCCTTGGATATTTTCAAGTCCCAGCTGGATAAGATCTTGAGTAACTTGGTCTGACCTCAGAACCAACCCTGCTTTAAGGAGATTGGAGAAGAGACCTCCTGAGATCCATTCTAACCCAAATTACCATATGCTTCTAATGTGGGTCATTTCTCTGCAGAGTAGCTTATCTACAAAATGGTAGAAAACATGCCATGAAAGTTTGCTTAACTGATAAAGAACAGCACAAAGCAGAGTGTGGTCTGTGGTGTGTACATACCTCCTATTCAACAATTCCCTTTTTAGATCCCTGCTTCATATATACCAGAGGTTACAGAGGATGAACTAAGCAAACAGATTGAGCAAAACTACAGTGTTGAAATTTAAACCAGCAAGTGTTAAGTGTTTACCCTTCACTCTGAAGAAATCTACTAATTTGCCTAAACCAAATTCAGGAACAAACTGACCAACTGTATCAGTGATTTTCATTGTATTATGAAGATAACTGCTGCAGAAACTGCACAGGGATTAGTAATGTTCTAGAACAAGAAAGCTAAAATTCTCTTAAATACAGAAGAAAGCTTGCTAAACAAATCTACAGACTGTTCTTTTTACTTGATGTTTTAGATTGATCCAGTTTTCTATTTTAATGTGGACATTTCCATGAAGGGCTGGTGCAAGGGACAAAGAAGAGGAAAAAAGGAAGCTAGATAAGTCTTTTTGGCTCAAGCTGCTATGATTGTATTTAATATTTCTGGAAGTGGCAGAGCACAGATAGTCTCATGGCCATGGTATACTCCCTGATCAGCTAAGCCACAGAGGAGGAGCTGTGACAGCCTCCCAAAGCTGTTTGTCACAGTGGGCTGGATGCTTCTCTCCTCACAGACTGCTTCACTCCATGTGCTCCTCTCTTATATTTCTTAGAAAAACTCTTAGACATCTACAGTATCATAAAATGATTTAGGGTTATACTTGCTCTCTGTTACTAATGCTTTGTGGCATTAGGTAATTGCTTAACTGAGCAATTAGAAAAGCATTAATGTATTTTTCTCTGCAAATGCATTATTAATATATAGATTAAAATCTCCGCTGTTAAGGCTTTGTACAATTATTAATCGACTTAAAACACTGAACTGCATGAAAATATTTTCTGCTAGGAAAAAGAAACTCAAAAGGACACAAATCATACCTGGTCCACCATCATTATATATTAAGGATTTGTATCGATACTTCTACAGTCCAACAGTCCTAAGCCTGTCTGCACCAGCTGAAATGGAAAGTATGAATATTTCTATTCTGTTCCACATTAATTCAAAAGCCAGCTTAGATGGTTGAAAAATAACAAACTGCTTTGTATCCACCCCTTTAGACTACTGACTTCTCCACTGTATATTATATTGTTTTTCTCCAGAGCAGCACACTACCTGTAACATCACTCCTTACATGAAGGTTGTATTTAGGATTGCGCTGACAACTTGCATTCTCCCAGAAATGAGAAAGGCTCTACACCTACAAGTGATAATTTATTTTTAATGCTTCTGGGAAGAACACATTAAAGATTTTAAAGAGGTTTTCTTTCTCAAAACAGTAGGCAGTGCCAAAAATCCATATGGGCTTAAATATAGTACTAAAAGCAGTGAATACAGTGAAAGGAAAAACAAAAAGGCAGTGCGAAAACCCTATGAAATTACTTAAAGACCAGAAATAGTTTGGGGAGATTATAACAGCTGGATCATCTGGGGTTGAGAGGTAAAAATAATCCTAAATCTATATAAACTGATATTGGGTTGGCTGAAAGCTCCACCCAGCCCAGCAGTTTCAGACAGAGGTGGATAAGATATGAGTAGGAAGACAGAAAGAACTGGGAAAACACATTCTGTACCTCCCCAAAATGTCTTTCCAGTTCCAGCAACTTACAAGTCAAGAACTTGCTGAGGTAGATCAAGAGTCTGATGATTTTCCAGTTGCTTTTTAAGCCCATGCATAGTTTTGGTACCCACTATATCCTGAAGCAAAGACTTCTGGCTTAACTATAGACTGAATAAAGCACTATCTCCTCTTGCCTGTTTTGAACCTTCCACGTTCTCCTTTCATTTGCTGTAACTCAGTTCTTGTGTCTGATAAGTCAGTGAACAGTCTGGATTCCTAGTTCTTATTTGGATCTCTGAAGATTTTACAAAGACTTTGATATTACCTCCTCTTCCCTGCAGACTGGAGAAACCCAGCTGAGTCAACCATGATCCCTTTTGAAGCCCTCCCACTATTTCTGATAATTTTATTGATTTTGATTTCATCTATTCCAGTTCTACCATACTGTTTTTGAACTAGAACTGCACAGGCAATTAAAGACGCAGGTGCAAACAGGGACTGATACAATGGCACTTTTTATTTCTATTTCTCTCTTAAAAAATTTTAACAATAATCCTAACAGTTCTCAATTTCCATTTTGGTCACTGCTGAGCCCTAAGCTGATGTTCTCATAGAATCACTTTTCACAAGCTCAAGGCCTTTTCCCTCACTGGTAAAAATCAACTCAAAGTGCCTTGTATATAGGCAGGATTGTTTTTTTTCTTATATGTCATCCTTTCAGATTTATCAGATTTAATTTCATCTGCCATTTTGCCACCCACTCTATTAGTCACATAAAGTCATTCAGTTTTTCTCAGTTAGCCCTACCCCAAATAACTCCATTATCAGCAACACATTTTGTAAATCACTACTGACATCCATTTCTATCAACTATTTGTCCAAGTGTCATATCCATTAGTAGCCTTGCTTTTTACTTCCATGGGGAGGAATATTATTGGATTTCTGTTGGAAACCATCATAGACACTTAATTGAATCTTTGTGGTTCGTGAGTTTGTTGACTTCTTCAAAGAAAGCTTTCCTGAGATGGTAATTTGCTTTAAAAAAACATAATGACTTTCCCTAATGTGTCATCTTTTCTATGTGGCCACTAAGTTTTTTCTGTTCTTCAACATAATTTCTTCTTATTTGTCTGTCAAGGAGATTTGGCTTCCAGGTCTACACCTTCCACAGTCTTCTCCAATATCCTTTAAAAAATCTGGTGTCACATGAGCAACTCTCCAGACCCCTCTGACACTGAGGTAACTTTGAGTGAAGAGTCAGAGGCAGCAGTCAGTACCTGAATCACTTTGAGCTGCTTGACAACTCATGGTTGAACACCATCTGGTCTCAGCAGTTGGCTGCTGCTCACTTGTTAATGTGCTCCTTCATCTTTTATACTTGCACTGTAATCCAAGACATGTTTTTCTAATTATTCTCCTTAAAGAAGCTTCCCATTATTGGAGTTTACCCATGCTCATCTATCCCATTCACAAATGCAAAAATAAATTCAGCTTTTCTTTCATGGCTGTATCTTCCCCAGAGGTTTCTTCTGTATATGAAACAATCTCTTTGCCTTACAGAACTGTCAAACTCCAGCAGGCTTCCTGATTTGTTCTAGGAAAAACTTGCTATTATTTCTTATAACTTTTGCAAGCTGACCCTGAAACTTCCTTCTGTATCCTTCTCACAATTTTGTACTTAACCTGTCTGAGGTTAAACGTCCTTTCTTTTGCTCCCTTTTAATGAAAGGTATGGCTTGTTTTATATTGCTCCTCTGTTTTTGAGAAGAACGCAGAATACTACTGATTTTCTTTGCAATGGTGCTACAAGGGTGTTGAAACCAAGGATGCTATAGTTCTGGCTACAGGGTGGGTCTTTGTCAAGAATATGTCTTTAGCACATGGAATTGCTTCTCCTCTTCTGGCTTCCCAACAAGCAGACGCAAATATTTTCTAAAATGTTAGCTCCACCCCTACACCCTCCTGTGACATTTATCCAACTTAATTTGAGTAACTGAAATAATTTATGATTGTGTTTTCTGTCTCTCAGGCTCTGATCTCCCTGTCCTGTTAGCAGGACTGTTGATGCACTCCTAGTACTAATTTTTTTCCTATTTATTTCTGGAACTTCAATCCACCGGGACCTTATTTATTGACAGAATTAACTGCTAATTGGAGAATCCTCTAAGCCTTCTTTAAAATACAACATCACTCATCCACTGTCATGCTTCGTCCTCCCTAAAAAATATGACACATATCAAAACTGATTTTTCATTTTTCCTATCAGCTTTCAAAACACGAACATAGTGCATCTTTGCTGCATCTCTGCTGCAGCTGCTTGGAAAGCCTGGTTGTCTCCTGGCCAAAGTCCAATGTGACAGGCCCTGGACACTCTTGTGTGTGCCTGACTGTACAGTCGGGGTCTTTATTTACATCTGGCTTCATCTGGGAGTCCAAACTAATGAACAGTTGCTTGCAGTTAGAGAGGAGGACTAAAGATAAGAGCTAATCCTCAGTTGTGCCAACAGCTGAAATAATAGAGCAGGGAATATTTTGTTTCTAATTTGTATATGTTTTCTCTTGAATCATACCAAAAGTGGTCAAGGATCTGCCCTGACTACAACTCAAACCATCAAACAGCCGACAGAACAGAGAAGCAATATCTCATCCACTGTAGGAAACAAGAGGTGTAGTTTAACAGGAACTGTGAAGAAGTGGCTATTATAAGGATAGAAAATATATCTGTGTTTATCTTGTATAAAATTTGAAAGCATCTAAACTATCCTGCTTCAGGACATGTACTCATCCATCCCTTGCAGTGAGGGAACATTTATACACCGGTCAAAAAATGGTGGTTGTTTACAGATCTCCTTGTGCACTTCTTCTCAGTGAACCATATCACTCCATTTTAATTGAGAGTGGCACCTTAGAGACAGTTTTAGCCCACCTTCTTTAAGGGCAAGCTTTTCCCCTGTCTCTCCCGACATAGCCTCTGCAGCGTGTTACACACTTGTAGTACCAGCACTAACAATTAGCAGCTGCTGTGCCTGGAATCGCTGATTGTTTTGCATCAATCATCTAGGTTAGGGAACAATTTGTAGATACCATAGCAATAAGTCAGATACGAAAAAAAAAAATTCCTAGCATCACACAGACTGTAATGACTTAATTCATTTTCCTGCTTCATCAGCTTTCCCGCATCCGGCGCCCAGGCTTCCTCGCTCTGCCCCAGTAATTTTCAGGCTCTTTATTTGGTGGTGCAACTTGTGACTTCTAAGGCCATGGTCAGATGGGTTTTCAAGGTCATTTCCCCTCCCTTGCAAGTCAAGCAGCAGCTTACACGAGCTTACAACTAAATCAGACCTTTTTTTTTTGTTTTTTTTTTCGCAGTCTGTGGCGTGCCGGGTCACAAAAATGATGGTTCCCTAAAACAGCTGCGGAGAGGCCTGAAAGCCCTCGCACACCAAAGCTCCTGGGAGTATAAGGCACAATAGAAACAACTAAAACGCTGTCACTTGAGGGGATCGGCCTCCTGTTTCCACACAGGGCGAGTGAAAGCTCCGGCAGCGAGATGAGGCGACAGGCATGAGGAGGGAGCGGCGGGCGCGGGGTCTCTTGGCTGGGGGGCTTTGCGCGCGTGTGGGAAAATCCCCAAACCCACGATTTATCGCGGGGAAAAAAGGGTGAAGAAAGCGCTTATTAGTAACACTGCCACCGCACAGAAGCTGCTGAGCGCACCAGAGCGGCGGCCGCGGCCTTCGCGCATCGCCTCAGAGCTGCCGCCGCGGCCGCCCCTCAGAGCGGGCGGTGCGCGCCGCCGTGATGACTACAGAGC
>JANPWX010018938.1:289924-387026 GCA_024734555.1 Trochalopteron elliotii
CCGCTCCGCACCGCGCCGGGCTCACCGCGGCACCGCAGCGGAGTCAGCGCCGGCCCAGGCCGATGCGGCGGCGCGGATCCTGCGGGCTTGGGCTGGAGCAGTCTGCAGGATGTGCCCCAGCGCCAGAGCTTCCAGGTCTCTCCCGGGCAGGGAACAGCGGGAATGGGGAGGTGGGGGCTGCGAGTTCTGGAGGCGACGGGCGGTGGAGGTCGTGTTTGCCTTGGGGTAGAGGGAGAGGATGTCTTAGCTGCGGCTGTCTTGGGTTGTTCCTCTGGAATGAAATTTATAGGCTTCTGCTTCTCTGCGGGTTCCGATAGGCGTTTTGTGAGGCATTCTGTCTTTTCATGCTTGGAGTGATGTAAATGCAAACCAGATACGGCTTCTGCTGTTATTGCCAAAACCTTTCTATTTGCTTCTGACTCGCTAAAAAAGGGTTTCCCTTTTTTCCCCTTTGTGCTGAGATTTGGTTTGTATTTATTTTTTCTATTTCAGTATGTAAGATCAAAATACAAGGCTGCTGGAGGAGGGATGTTTATTTTGTAGCTCTCTTTAGTTAGGAAAATGATTAGATAATGTTCATAAAATTACTGGATGTAAACAGCTCTGCGGTGGAAAATGACTGGCTTTGTCTCATTCTGGGGAAGAGGGTAGATAAAGATGTATATTCATTATTTCTCTAAAGAAAACTCGTGGACATAAGTGCTTTTTTTAATGCTTCTGGAGTGGGTACGTGTTCTAAACTGCAGCTTACAATGGGACTGTGCAGATTCAGTTTAGAGGGGGTGTTTTCCATGCAGGCTGTGTTATTCCATCTGTTATGCTGCAGTGACGTTACTATCTGCCTTTTGGATTATGCAGCAGGAAACCTTGAGCTATCTCCCAAGCTCTCTGCTAGCCAAAACCATGGAATTTCTTCTAAGAGGTCAAAATGCAGCTGGAGAGTTAGCACACGAAAGTATTTTGGTGCATTGTCTGCTTCCATGGGGTTGATGAGACGTGAGCTTCTCCCTCCTCTGGTTTCCTGCAACTTTTTTGGGTGTAGTGTCCTTCCTTCCGTAGAGTTCCAACAGAGTGGCCAAATGATTGACAGGCAGTTAGGGGCAGGATGTAGGAAGGCAAAGTGTGGTAGCAGAAGCTTCCTTTTACTGAGGAGAGTAGCCCTTTTAGCCCTTTTACTGGGCTAAAAATGTTCAATTTTGTTTGCTTTACATACATCAGATGTGAAACGTGCCAAGACTATTTCAGAGTTGGAGCATTTGGTGGGCAGGTTTTTTGTTTAGATTAAGAGACCCTGGAAGACTTCAGTAGTTCCTGAGTTATAATAAAGACCCAGACAATGATTGAAATTTACCATGGTGTAGTTTTCAAATTACGTGCAAGTCTGAATGAAACTTGCTCTAAGAGAACAGGTTAAAGCATCCCCAGCAGGCACATCCAGTGCTTTAAAACCACACAACTGTAACTGGACATAGGGCTCCAGGATCATGGAGGAGTCTTCCCTGTCACAAGAAGCTTTCACTGATAATGTCATTCCTAAATTATTAAAGACTTCCTTAAAACTTGTGTAGTCTGTTATTTTCCATTACTCCTGTGGGGAGGCTATTTCCTTTGCTGCTCAGGAATCTTTTGTCCATAGTCCCTCTTTATGTCCACTTTTTCCTGTGTGCTAACATTGTGCTTTTGTTTGAAAGGTTTGGTGCATCTAAGGACAAACTCTCAATTCTCGTTTTGCAAAGCTGGACAAGCTCTCTCTTCTCCTTGGGAGAGGCTCTTCCTTTACCCATCTCATCAGTACTCTCTGCAGCCTGCTGGGTCCTGAAGTCTTAGGTTTAGAACTTAAGCATTAAAATTGTTTTCAGCAATTTTTTTTGCTATATTGCAATTTTATTTTTTGCCTTTTCTTTATGGGAGGCTTTTGGCGTCTCCTCTTGCTCCTCTAGGCTCAAGTGTGATTTTTACCATGATGTCTTGGAATGTTAGATGGTAGTGTGGTAGAAATGCTGCTAACGTTGTTCCATAATTACCAGTTGTTTGGTGCTATTCTGCTGCATAATTCAGATGTCATATGAAATATCTTGGCTGTGTAAGTCTGCTGTTTCCTTAGCCCAGTAAAGATTAATGCTATGCCCTGCCTTTTCATTTCTTATAGGGAAGATTTTTTCCTCAAACTTCCCGTGTAAGGGGAAAGACCTAATTTGTTTTGGCTTCCTTGCAGGGGCTCAGAAATCTCTTCCACTTGTGCTAGACCAGCTCACCCAGCTGGTGATGGATGATATCCTGGTACTCTGTGCTTTCTTCCTCCCTTCCCTTCCTGGCTGGTGTGGCCCTTCCTCCGAGTGCTGGAGTGGTGTGGTGCTTCCTCAAGTGTGGCTCTGTGGGCCTGGGAGGAGGATGAGAAAGGGGAGATGTGCAGAGGGAGGATTTTGAGTAGCAGCTGCCTGCTGTTGTGCTGCTGTTCATTCACTGTGCATATTTGTGGGCTTCAGCAGATGCTGACAGGAGGAGTGGCTGACATCAGTTGCTGGACATCCAGAGCAGGCAGGCCACTGTTTCTTACACAAGTAGCATGGAAGGGGAAAGTGAGATTTACTCCAAAAGGAGAAGGGACAAGAGGGTTTAAAACGTGCCTTGTAAGAAATAAACTTAAGTTTTTAATAGCACTCTGATCACAACAGCAATACTTAAGTCACCCATTTCTTCCTGCTTGGCTGGGATTTTCTGTGGCTCATTTGTGAATCAGAAAAATTCCATATTCAGATGCTGCTTTTCTCTGTCACAAAGCATCAGCAGCCCACTTAAGTGTTGAAGCACATCTTGTTGGTGTTGCTTGTGTTTATGTTTTATTTATGGTTTTTTGCTGTTCCTCACTTGAGAGCACCTAAAAGAGGTTTCACAGAAAAGCCTGCAAAGTTTGACTAGAGAAGAGGGTGCTAAGGCAGATGTGGAATTAAGAGAATATCCCTGTTTTGAACATCAAACTGTCATTTAAAACCTCAGTAAGAGTTCTTTCCCTATAATATTTTTTAGCAGGCCCTGTTAATGTCCCAAACAGCTTCCTGTGAACGATGCTGAGAGGAAGTGATGGTGTTACACTCTGAGTATCTCTAGTTAAGCTGATAATTGGACTGTATTTGAGCTGAAACCATTTCTTTTGATTGTCTCTCTGGATGACCCAAGGTTAACAGCAAATTGTAGCCTGTGTGTATCCTTCCCAAAAGAAAAGAGTGCTCAAGTAGACACAATTATGTAAGGTTGGTAATGATTTTATGAGTGGGTGGTTGATGTTACAAAGAGGATGTAGGAGTGACCCATTAAACTATTAGAAGAAAACACAAGTAGAGTGTCACAAGGCAAGGATAGAAAAATCATGATGCCTCTAGGACACTAATGTTGCTTGGTGGTATTCTTGGCTCCAGGAAAAATAATTTTCACCTATCACACTGTTGGTGCCTTTGAGAGTTTCTGTCAGCTGCTCTGAAATTCTCATTTGCTCCTTGTTTCACTTTTTACCAACTGTGCCCACACAAACAGCATTCAGCAATAAGTTCTCATTTTTTGAGGAAGTGGATCTTGACTGAACAAATTGCAGGTCGTACAGATAGCATTGTTTGAGATTTTTATTGTCTGATAAAAAAGCCTTTCTGGCCAAAGTTCATTTTATAAGCTGCATTATGCATGTAATCAATAGCCTGTTGTAGCTGCTCATAACCATGTTATAGGGTAAACTTTTTACTGCCATCACAGATGTATTCTTCAGTTAACCAAAACAACTGACTCTGTTCAATGAAACAGATGTCAAGTGCTTTTTTCATTCAGTAGTAATAGGCACTAAGCAGATAATATTCCAAGAGAGCTTCTCAAGTGTCTAAATGTGTTAAAGTGCCAACTTTACTGTGGGATTTCATCTACTGTGGTAGATGAAGAAATAATTGGCAGAAGTCTCTAATTTTTAAATTTAGCTTCACGTTTTTCCTCTGGTGAGAAGATGTCAGTCTCTAATCTGCAACAGCTCCCCAGATGCTGTCTCATTATGTCTTGTGCTAGGAAGTGGTAGGATAGTGGTCAGGAAATTATTTGAAGATAAGCATCCAAGAGTGAATATGTTGCTACAAATCATAACACAAAAGTCTCTCATGTTTTAGCATGTTCCTAGTAAGTTTCCCTCAGATCAGTAATATCACTGGGATTTTTCCTCATGCTTACGGTTTTAAATGATTTTTTGTCACGTGCAATTAAACAAAAATCCTTTAAGAAGGTATTTCAGTGTTCATCGTGTCATAGAAGGAGATTTTCCAATCAGACACAGTTCCTTTGGGATAACTTGTCAGTTCTTCTTTCCCCACTTTTCCTGAATATTTTGTCAATATGGGCAAATGGGGCCATCCGGATGAAAGGCATTTTACTTTCCCTGTGTGCATTTTAAATCCCATTTCAACATCTGGGCAAGTTGTTAGCTTTCCTGATCTGTTAAACCTGTGTTTAAAATTCAGCTGAAAAATTTGGATTCACTTCTGCAGAAGTCCTTGGAAAGTTAACCTCATGAAGTCCACCAAGGTCCTGCCCCTGTGTCAGGGCAATCCCGAGCACAAATCCAGGCTGAGCAGAGAATGGATTGAGATTATCCCTGAGGAGAAGGACTTGGGAGTGCTGGTGGATGAGAGGCTGGACATGACCTGGCCTTTTGACAAAGGCACAGTGTGACAGGGCAAGTGGGAATGACTTCAGACTGACAGAGGGCATAGATTGGATATTAGGAAGAAATATTAACACTGTGAGGGTGCTGAGGCCCTGGCACAGGTTGTCCAGAGAAGCTGTGGCTGCCCCATCCCTGGAAGTTCTCAAGGCCAGGTTGGATGGAGCTTGGAGCAACCTGGGATGGTGGAAGGTGTCCCTGCCTGTGGCAGGGGGTTGGAACTGAATAATCCTGTGATTCCATGAAAGCCAGGCAGTCCTTTACTACACTGCAATTTCTGGAGTGCCCCTTACTAGAGGATGTTAATATATTTTCCAGATGGGTTGTTTTGTAATAACAAATTCTTCATGCCAAAAGAGAATATGTTTCCAAATTGTATTTGTATTAAGAAATACTCAGTGTTTTGGATGGATAAAAATACCTTGGACTGCAGTTGTAAGGCAGCAAGCAGTTTGACTGTACAACACTTGTAGCTGTGGAGTCCTTTGTGTACAGTGGGGTCCACAACTAACTCTCCTTAGCTTCAGCATTTTTTTTCTTTGCATTACCATTTCCCCCCTAATTGTTGTTGCCATGAGGCTTGATCCACTGTTGGTTTAAGAAGATTTATCTATCATAAATTTTTATGATTTATCTATCATAAATTTTTATCATGTATTTTTACATAAACAGATAAAGGTTATTTGCAAAATTTCTTTTTTATGGTTTATTGTTTCCAGTGGAGAGATGATGACGTTTGAAAGCCTGGGAAGGATCTGAAAGTGTCATGCTTTGATAATGAGACTTGGGAGGGAGTCCCTGATAGGGACACCTTGGGGGATTTGTGTGCCCCCTATGCCACAATAGGTAAGCTGGTAAGAGACAGTGTTTATTTTGTTATTTTGTTCTCTCCAGTATTAGAATTAATACAAGCAGTTGTATTAATTGACAAAAATCCTAATACTTAAAAAATCCTTGAATCAGTATTTGTTTGCCCTGTAAAGAGAATTGAACAGATTGTGGGATGGATGTAGGAAGGAATTGGGAGAAATTTATACTCAGTTTTGAACCACTTTTGTAATGATGGTTTTCAGGTAGAACAGAAGATGAGGAATTTCAAATTTTTCATATTCTTAGGTATCAGCTGAGAGGCTCTGCTCAGTGACTGGCTTTGAAGCATAAACCAGAAAAGCTACCTCCTAATTAGTCATTCCTTTCATTCCCTTTTTTTAATCTCAGCCCTTACATTTTGATTGCTGTGGATTTCAGTCCTGCAGAAGCAAACAAAATCAGTCCTAACTGTAAATGTCACCAAACTGTTTTTCATGTTTGGACATAAATCAATAATATTATCTTAAAATATTGTATCAATTTTGAAAACCTGAATGAAATTTAATAACTTGTCTATTTGGTCAGTAAAGGGGATATTGAAATGTGTCATCTTCTCATGGGCCCAACTCTTGCAAGTAGTCACAGACATTAATGTTGTAGTTGTCAGTTTTTTGCCATCTCTTTTCTCTAAATGTGTCCAAAACCAATGTGTAGTTGGTTTAAGTTTTCTTAATTATTCTCTTCTAACTTCTTGCATAAAGTTTTGCAGTATATCTGTGGGAATTTTTTTGTTTTGTTTTGTTTAAAAGCCACAGAGCAGGAAATTCATACAGAATTCATTACTGAATGATGGCCACATCTCAACAGAGTGCCTTGCTCAAGTTTCTTGTATGAAAACACCTTCTCTGCCCTTCAACTTTGCCTTTCTCTTTTAAAACGAATGTTGCTCAAAGCCAAGTAGCTTTCCTCTTATCCTTTACTGATTTTGGAAATATGTTCAAGTAATTTATGTGTATCTGATTTAGGGGAAGAGGCATGAAGTGAGCAGGTGGATTTTTGGGTGTTTTTGCATCAGTTTTAGCTTCTATTTCAATGCCTGCTGGAGCCCCACCATTCATGATCTGTAATTCCTTTACATAAGTGTGATGTTTGGGTTTCATTTTCTGGGGGCTTTGCCCTGCGAGCTTCTTGATCTTGTTACACAAACTTCAAAGGCTGCTTTGTGCAGCAAGACGTTGCTATTGCCTTGTAAATCTGGATGTTCCCACTACTTCTGGTGGTACTGGGAGAGGGGAAATTTTAAGTGGAAGCATTGCCTTTGTGGGGTTGTTGTTTTGGGGGCTTGATGGGAGCGTGGTGAGGGTGCAGGTGTGTGCATCATCCTGCACTCACGTGCAGGCTGTCTGCTCCTGTCCCCGTGCCTGCTGAGAGACCTTGGCTTTGTCTTTGGGTAAATCCAGGTGCTGAACATAACCACTGCCACACCCTGGAAAATGCATTTGGTTATGTACAACTGGCTACATGCTGCTTTTTAGCTTTTAGCATTCCCACATGAAAAGACTTCCTGAAGGCTTAAATGAATTGCTTCTGAAATACTCCAAGTGTGGAAATGTTGTCTGCTTAAGAATAACAATGAGACAAAAGTAAATCATGGTGAAAAGAATAACACCACAAAAAGCTTTGGAGTGTATTGTATTAATGGACAATTTAGCCTTAATAGCAGCTTTGCACAGATCACTTAAGTTCAGTAGATGAAACAAATTTAACCCTCCTGAGTACACCACAATGAGTGGCTGGAGAAACGTCAGTGCAAAATGTGGTTGTAATACCTCAATACTACTGAGCTGTGTTTTGTACACAGATTGAGACATTTGCATTTGTGGCTCTCAAAACAACTGTAGCAGGGCCCCTTCCTGTAAGAATAAGAAGATGTTGTATGCAACATCTCTTTGATCCTCCTGGGATCTTGGCTGCTCTGGTTCTCTGTGCAAACTTGGAGTGGTTTTTTTTTGTTTGTTTGTTTTTGGTTTTTGTTTGTTTGTTTGTTTGGGTTTTTTTGTTGTTGTTGGTTTTGTTGTTTTTTTTTTGTTTGATTTGGTGGGGTTTTTTTTTAATTCAGGAGGACTGTGAGCAAGGTGCACTCTAAGGTGTCTCTTACTGCCACCTTGCTCTTTTGAGCACTCTTACACCATCCCAGCCAGTGGAAGGGCGTATTGACTTGAATAAGTGCGGGATCCAATCCTAGTAATTGAAAAAAATGCTGTGTTGGACAGATGGATTTTGACTTATGTTGATCTATATATATTGACTTGTTTGAGAAAGGAATCATCTGTCATGATCAAAACTGACAAAAGTCAAACTGAAATAAACTGTTGCAAAGTTTACTGAAATGAAAACTGACAGTTACTTGTTTATATAACAAAAAAATCATTGTGCATGCTAAGAGTTGGACTCGGAAAAGATTTGTTGAGGTGATTAAATTCTCTGTTTCATTGTTTGTTTTTGCACATCCTGGATGAGTGAAGCAGGGAACAACTGAATTTATTTTGCTCAGGGGCAGGGATCACTTTCTCATAGCACTAGCTTATTGCAGTCTTGCATTCCTGTTTGATTTCCTTCTGTCCTTATCACTGTCCACCTCCTCAGTTCCTTCTCAGTCTTTCAGATCTCTTGCAGCCTGGTACAAAGTTTGACTGATTCTTTTGTGCAAAATCCATTCTGACCGAAGTTCCTATGGACTGTGATCAAGTTACCTCTTTATGTTTACCTGAGAGAGAATTAATCCCTGCATTGTTCTCTAGTGAAAATAAGTGAAGCTTGTTTCCTGCTTTTTCATTTTTAAAAAAGTCCCATTTTATGCTTCTCCCCAGCTGTGTTTGTGATCTGTGGGACTGACAGATGTAATTGCTGCCTTGTTTTGTGCTGTAGCAGCTTTCAGTGGTCACATCCCTGCCATGAGCCATTGGTGTTGGTGAGTGATCCCATCCCTTTCCCAAACAGTGCTGAGTGCCTCATGTTTGTGCAGGTGTGAGGCAGTCTCCTCTGAGGTGATCTGCTGGAATGTCCTCTCTGCTCCACATGGAGCAGTCCTGGAGCTTCCACGTGGTCTGCAGCCTGTGTTCACTCTTTGCATCCTCTGTTCACAGCTCCTATTGTGTGCTGCTGTGATCTTGCTCCATGAACTGGGGCTGCTCCCTGTGCATCCTGACAGTGTGATCTCTGTGGATCCCTGTCACCTCTGAGCTGGTTTAGTGTCAAGGTGCTGGATGAGACCTGCTGAATTGATTTCTGTGTAGTGTGGCAGGTAGGATGTGTGTTGTAAAAGGTCATGGTACCAGTCCTGCTGAGCTGGCCCTGGACATCTCAAAGTAGAGCAGTTCAGGTTGTTGATCCATAACTGACCCTGGGATATGGTCCTCATAACAAATTTTATGACATCTTTACCCAAGTGAACTTGAGTGATTTGCTGCCAATACTAGCTGAGAGCAAACTCATGGGGATGATTGGGGTGGATCACTGGGTTTTGCATCCCAGTGCTGCTTTTATTCAGCTGTATAGATAAGAAATGTGTAGATAAGTAATCTTTATTCAGCCAATAAAGATGAGGTATTGCTCTGAGAAAATGAGGAGCTATTAAGGCTTGATAGGTGCCTTGTGACCTACTGTTTTGTCCTGTGTCCTTGTGTCCTGACAGGCTGTGTGGTAGACGAGAGCTGGATTTGATTTCCAGCTTAACTTCTGGAATTCTGGGGGATTGAGGGATGTCATTTACCCCTTAAATTTCAGTTTACCCTGTTTCAGGACAACCGTGATGGTACTGACCAGATTTTACAGTGCTTTCAGATCTTAAAGGGACTGTAACAAAGGCCTGCAAATAGGTGTGACAGCTCAGAGTGTATTCAATTAGTAAATAGCCAGGTAGGGAATTTGAGGTTCTCAGTGATGCCATAATAACCAAGTTACTTCTGTTTGATGTAAGTGGTCAAGTTTTCTGCTGGCATAAACCATTAGGGTTTTCCTGCCTTACTCTGTTTTGTGGATTGTGATCCTGAAAGCATGACTTGACTGTTGCCTGCACTTCAGAGGGCTTCAGATGCTATTGTTACCTTTATCTCTCTTTATAAAGATATCTTTATCTCTCCTTGTCCCACCCTCGAAATGGTTTTTGACATTTGACCTTGTACTGTGATTATCAGATTTGTTACTGAGAAACGATGATTGTGCAAAGACTGACTTTGAATTGTCTTCTGAATTAGATACCCTTGAAATTTCAGTGGTCTGGATTTGATATCTGGAGAGAGGGTACTTCTCTCTCCTCAGCTCCTTCATCCTGGTGTTTAAGAACATCAGTTATTTGTCTAATCAGCGTTTTCAAGTGGCAATACAGGCTGGTTCAAATGGGTCATATCACCATAAACAAGAAAAAGAGGTGGAAAAGAGAATGAGGAAGATCATCCCCAGAGAAAAGCCTTCTCTTAGTCTTGCTCTTCTTTAGAAGTTCTTGTTACAGAACTCTTGGCAGGAGAGCAGAACAGGTGAACACCTTTGCAGTGGAGAGCTCAGAAGGTCAAACACTGAGATCAAAGAAAGGAGCAGGGCTGAAATGCTCCCCTGTGGAGAAGCAGGCTGCTCCTTCCCATGGCTGGCTGATCAAAGGGAGTGCTGCTTCGGGTGGGTAGGACAGGAAAAACCCTTGCTTGTGTTCCTTCTACCTGGGAAAACTAGCAGGCTCCTATGGGTGGGCTCTTCATGGGGATTCCATTCTCACATCTTTGGTTACTGGCAATAGGGTGGAAGCAGATATGCCAGCTTTCATTTTTCTTCCCAAAATCATTATTGGAATGTGCTGATAGAAATTGTGGGAGCAGCAAGATTGCTTCCTGTCAGCTAATGCATGGGCACTGTGCTGTCCTGCTGGGTTCTCCCATGTTCCATGCAGGGAGCTGCTGCTGTGCTTCCCTGGTGCTGGCAGCCTCCTGGTCCTGCAGCGTGCCAGGAAGAAATCCCCTCCACACCCTCTCTGGTGCCTGCTGTTGAAGTTGCTGGCCATGTTGTTGGGGCTGCTGAAGAGGTTAGTGGTAGATTCAGACCAGTGATGGTGAGATATGTTGGCTTGGTCTTGGGGAAACTGGGGAGATGATTTGAAACGTGGGCTCCTGTTTTGGGCATGGCTCGTACAGGATCTGCGTGCTTCATCCTTGAAGCCTAGTGGGAAGTGTAGCACAGGGATTTGATTTTGATTCAGGGATCCTGAATACCCTGAGCATATTGTTTAGATTGCTTGATCAGATGAAACAAAAGTATTTGATGGTGTAATTGCTGATTAAATCAGACATTACAACTGATGTAATCAGCAATTCTTAGACTTCAGGCTTATGAAGAATGCAACGACTTGGCAAGATTTTTAGAATCATGTTTTGGTGATGCAGCTGAAGTGAGTGAGTTCTTGATCACAAGGAGCTCAGGAGCAATTCAGTATGTCTGGCACCATAACTAAGAATTCCAGTCTTCTCTGGGAAACAGTTGTCACTCCATGGGAGTCCTGTGAAAAGTTCTGTGAACTTTTCTTCAATTCAGCAAAGTGATGATAACTTTTTATTTCTTTTTTTTTTTTACAGCAATGCTGAGTGACAGTAGCTCTGTGAAGCTGAAAAGTGATCATTCACCTGTGCAATCGTGTGAGGTGGCTGCACATGAAGATGATAAGACCAAGCTGGTTTTTAAAAGGTACTCCCAAGTAAGTGTCATTGTTACATCTACACAGGGGGCAGTTGTTCTACCCCCAGCCTGGGCAATTACAAATTGGATGCAGAAATCAAGGCATGGGATTACCACAGGCTGTGAATGCAGGGTAAAATAACAATGCTGAGACTTCTGTACAGCAAGATAACTGAGGGGATGGAAGGCCAGTGGATGTTGTGTGGGTATCCTGGGGAGGTGTTTTCATATAGTTATTTTGTTATGAAGACTTTTGGAATGCTACGTCAAAAACCTTACTCCATTGTTTATAGCTTGGCATCAAATTAGAATTAAAGGGTGCGTGCACATGTAGATCCAGGACCATATTTTATACCTAAAATGTTCACTACTGTGATGCCACATGAGTTTTTAGGTCTTAAAGCTAAAAAACCCAAAGACGAACTGTTGCATACACAGGTGGATAGAACCTGAATGGTGCAACCCCAGCTGAATGTGGGGATACTTGATAAACTTCTAGAGGAAAACCAGCCTCGTTTGTCAGCTGTGAATCCCTTGCTTTCTGCCTGTTGGCTGCTCTCCAGGGGTTGCAGCCTAATATGCTGATGAAGCTCTTATATCACCTGTCAGTGGAAAATGTAATTTAGAGAAGTGAGGTGTGAGAGCAGTGCTGCTTTCCAGATCACCTTATTTGCAGCCTGTGCTGCACACTGAATGCTAGGATTGTCTCTATTAGTTCATACAGTACAATCTTTTTTAAAAAAAATACTGGAAATCTGTATTAACTTCACCTGAAAGAGTTTCAAGAAGCATTGGGCACTTAATAACTTGTACTTTTTTTAAAAGACATTGTTTCCTAAGGACTGGATACTTGTTTCAATAGGAAATGAAAATCAATAAGAAAGCTCAAACTACATAATTGAGCAACAACTACAAATTTAACCA
Organism: Trochalopteron elliotii; assembly: GCA_024734555.1. Classification (NCBI taxonomy): domain Eukaryota; kingdom Metazoa; phylum Chordata; class Aves; order Passeriformes; family Leiothrichidae; genus Trochalopteron; species Trochalopteron elliotii. The sequence goes on from JANPWX010018938.1 coordinate 302,070, forward strand.
AATAATGTTGGAATATCTACAGATGGGTTTAAACATGAAATGAGCTAAGTGACTTCTTGGATATCAACAATGGTATTCCTTAGGAATGAGAAATTAGTAGATCAAAAATATGAATAGTCTGTGTACTTCAGTTTTCAAGTTGGTTGGATTTTTTCTGCTGCATGTTTTGGGGTGTAAGTAACTAAGGCTTTTCAGCCTGAGCATCTAAGTTCTGCATTCTGGCCTGTCAGTGAGTTAAAAGTTTTGTTTCAGTGGTGGCCACTGGCCCAAAATCAGGCAAATTGAAGTTCCAGCCTTTTTTTGCAGCTTGCATGGAGTTTTTTTTTTCCAAGATATAATCTTTAAAGAAGAAAAAAAAAAAGCCACTCTTGATTTCATTATGTGAGGAGAACTATTTGACTCATCAGAGATGCATTTGGAGTATATGGTGCAGGCATTTCCCTTATCCAGGCATCTATATGTGTTCACACTTTCCTGCAGATAACTTGGAATAGTTATACAAGACTTGAAGTGAACAAAGCAATAGGGGTTTTGCTTGTTTGATTCAAATGCAGGTATTCACATGAAGTTCGACTGTCTTAAATTTGCTTAAAAATATTGACTTAATAGTCGATTGAACATCAGAAAAAAGATTTTTTTTGTTTCTCTCTCCCACCCCTCACTGTCCTGTTTGTTTTTAGAATTCTTGCACTGTTTGTGGTTGGAGGGTGCTTCCTATATATCCTCAAATTACATTTTGGCCTTGATGAATGTGACAGAACACAAATGCCATATGTGGACGTCGATCATATAAAGGTTAGTATTTTTTGGCTTTTTTTTCACTTGGCTTGAAAAAAAAAGTTATTAATTGACAATATGAGAGTTATAGGGCTTTACAACATAGAGGTAGAATGCTGAAATTCTGTTGAGCAGTGTATTTTACTTCATTTCATACCATAGACATACTGGGTTTTGTTCTTGTAAAGTGACAACAAGCAAGTAGAGAAACTGAATTTTTAGGGGTAAAATTAGATAACTGTGGCTTTAACATTTGAAATAAACATGTCATTGACCCATTGTGTCATTGCAGATGACACTGGTGATCAGAAGATTGATGCAAATGAAAAGTAATGTATTAAAAAAAAACAAAAGAAACCAAACTTAACATATTAAACCAATTTTTTTATTTCACCTAAGCCAGTTTCCCACTCTGCTTTGCCTTGTAGTTGCTCAGATGTTTTTGGAATCACAGGGCAAATGTCCAGGAGGGTGCAGCTTTTATTTCATTTATCCGTTCAAGGTAGCAGCTACTTATTTTAGATACAGTTTTGCATGCAGCTTTTGAAGACATGTAACAAACACCACTAAAACCTTTGCTACTTATCCTATTTGCACTTTATAACAAAACTTACCTGGCTTAGGACTGTTACATTTCTGTCTTTGAATGTCTCAATCCTAAAAGGCAACTTCCAGCAGAAACCCTGGCTTAAGACAGTCTCATTTGAGCATTACTGCACATGCATCTTCCCCCTCTTGCCATCCTCTTCAGTGCATATCTTTCCCCTTCTGAGTCTCTTTGCCTCCCCTTTTTTCTCATTTGACTTATTTATTTTTTCAATAATATTCTTGATTCTGAAGAACTAACACATTAAACCAAGCAAACCTGAAGACTTCATGGACTGTGTTTATTGCTATCACAGAAAGTACATCCTGAAGTTCCTCAGTTGTGCTTTGCCCAGTGTGGTGTTTATGCAGAAACCTTCATAAAAGGTAGAGGAAGTTCTGCGGGTCAATCTTGGTTAAAAAAAAAACCCCAAAAAAACAGCAGCAAAACTTCCCTCCCTGTTCCCTCAGATACAAACTATTATTAGCAGTAGATTTGAATCTTGTCTCTGACCCCTGTGTTTGCTCATGGGTTTTTTTTTTAATTACAGTGGAGGAAAAACCAACAGAGTTGCTAGGGAAAGATATGATGCAAACAGGATTTTATCTTAACTGATAAAATACCTTTTTTGATTCTCTTTTTACATCAGATACCAGCTTGCCACTACAGATTTCTAAAAATGTACAGTAAGAGTGTTTTGTTTTTATTATGAGATGGATCAATGTGTAGTTTTGTCTGTCACTTCAATCTTTTTATGCAATATGGAACTGTAGGCTCTTATTTTGGTGACTAGACTTTGAGAGAAGCCCCGAAACACTCCCATCTGGCATTCCTTTTAAAGTCATGTTTTAATCATTAGCACTTTAGGAATATTTATGGCAGAAGTGTTGCTTCATTCTGATGACTAAGCAAGTCCAGCTGCTGTTGCACAGAACTTTTACCCAATGGGTGTGTCTCTGGTGGAATCCCACCACAGGCAGAACTCAGGTCATGCAGCTGAGCAGAGTGGAATTCCACTTGCTGCTAAATTGGAGAGATAGAAGTATGTCTAGATTTTTTTTTTTTATTTGGTGTTGCAAGTGGTAGTACAAAGGGCTCATTTTCACTTAGCACTTCTTCTAGCCTAATATATTCTTTAGAAAATCTCATATCTAGGTTTAAGGGACTGAGAGGAGAGGAATTCCTCTGCAGGTTTTCACCATGCACTGGCTCATATCTACATTTGAGTAAATGCTTTAAAATTGCTGTACTTCCACACTGAAGCTTTCTTTATAACCCCTGTGTTTGCTAAACTGCTGGTGGTCAGCTGGTGGGCCACATTCCGAGGGCTTTGTGCATTCCTGCAGCTGCCTTTCCTGGCTGAAATCCCCGTGTGTTTTGTTTCAGAGGGCACAGCAATTTGCCAGAGCCACGCTGCAGGAGCAGTGCCGACCTTCTTACGCGAAAAAAGAGATGGGGAAGTTGTTTGCAGAGAAATACAACATGGACATATCTCCCTTTGTAAGGAAAAATATAAATGAAGATGAAGCTTTATTTAAATATGAACCTCCATTTGGATTTCACAAGTTCTTTGATACAGTTAAAGATCTTCTCGAACTCTTACCTGAGCATGATTTACCAGAAGATTTAAAGTCAAAGCACTGTAAGCGCTGTGTTGTTGTTGGCAGTGGTGGAATCCTTCATGGATTAGAGCTGGGTCACTTATTGAATCAGTTTGATATTGTTATAAGGTATGTATTTTCCACTTGAGGACTCCAACTGTGTCATCATTACTTTATGATCTAGCATCGTTTTTTAAGGGGAAGTTATCTCCAACATTGATGCAACTTATAAGACTTCCTGAAAGTGGTTTTGAGAAATTTACTTGTGACTTGGTGGAGTTTAAAATCTTAGGAGCAAAATAAATTGTCATGTTTACAAGAAAGGAATTCAGTGTAATTATTGGTGAACTTCAGGTTCAAAATGCACATGAGCAGAAACTAGATAGAAACTAGTGACCTCATAGACAAGTAGACAGTACTGAGTTTATCCTTTCACATTTTAAAGCTTTCAGATCTTAAACTTAAGGAGTCACCTCTGCTTTTTTCCCCCCATGGCTAGTTTGGATGCCTATTTGAAAGATTTTTTTTTTATAGCAGCTGTTTCAAACACAATAAGAATTAATTGGTGTTTCAGTACACAGTTTGCCTACACACTTTATAGAACACTTACCTTCCCTTATCTTTACGAAGTCAGTGACTGCTTTCTGTAGTTGCCATGATTTCTGACATCTGAATTACATGCTCTTTATTTGTGCCTTCTGAACAGTTTAAAGCTCCTTCTTGTTTTGAATCATGTAAAGTCACAAATAAAATTAATACAAGCATTTTCCCAGCTTGTTTTGTAAGCTAAGGCTTGCTTATCTTATTAAGGGAATATTTCATTGAGTCAGTAGCCCTTATTCAAAGGTAAACAAATCTGTTAGCATGTGGAGAGGCAGAGAACTTGGATTAGCTGTCCTCTGAAATTAGGGCTGGCAGGATGAAGGTGATTTTTCTGTTGATGTAGAAAAGTTTGCAGGACTTGAGCTCTTCTGCAGAACTCATGGAGGGAGATGATGCCATTTTTGTCAGCAGTGTGCCAGCATCTGAAGTTTTTGGTGAGCTGGAATGATGTAAACCTACAGGATCCATTACACTCGAGTGATAATTTAAATGATTTTTGTGTGGAATACTCATGTGTGTGTATGTATATATAAATATATATGAAAAGGATAACACAGGCATCTTTCTGTGTGCTTTCTTCCTCTTCCACTTTTAAGCTTCTCTGAGTTGACACAAAGCAATAGATAGGAAATTCTGCAATGCTGTCTTAAGTAACTTTATTCTTCAAGCTTTTCTTTCCAAATTTCTGCAGTTGTGCCATTTAATCTAGAAATAGAATTGGCTTCCTCCCAAAGATAAGGGCTGGAAGAGTGCATGAGGCAAGAACATGGGAGTTGTGAGAAAACACCATAGTCTATTCTGTTAAAAATCTGTGGGCCAAATAACAAGTTTTTGCTTAATGTCTGATATTTTTATGAGACTATAACGTGTTTACTTAATGCTTCTCCATTGTGGGTTTCTTTTCCCCCAGGTTAAATGATGCACCAGTTCAAGGCTACACGGATCATGTTGGTAATAAAACAACAATACGGATGACGTACCCTGAAGGAGCTCCCCTTTCTGAAGAAGAGTATCCTCCCTCAAGTTTGTTTGTGGCTGTTCTCTTTAAAGGAGTTGATTTCAACTGGCTTCAAGCCATGGTAAAAAATGAAACCTTGGTATGTAATGTGACAGTCTCACGTACCTGTATTTTTGTTTGTTTTGTTTTCTAATGCTTAAAGAAGCTGATTGATCTGTTACTTTCTGGTTTATCATGCTGAGGGTCTTTTATATAAACCTTGTGGATTTTTTTTTTTAGCTCTGTCTCCTAGTTACAGTTGGACCAGCATTTGTGTTGAAGCCCCATGCTGACAGTAACACTTCCTTTTTGTGGAGATATTGGTGGTTTGCACCAATGGACTACGTGACATACTGAGTGTTTACTGAAGTGGAATTAATTTCACAGTTGGTTTAAATGACTGCAGAGCCCAAAACAGAAATGAGATTTCTGAATGCCAGCCCATTTTTTTAGCAGTTAAAGTGTACTGCTACAATGGGCATACATGGAGTTAACATGTAATTGAACATTTGTCCAATATTCATAAATTATGGGGTTGGAAGGGTTTGATGTTTCCAAATTTATGTGAATTGATGGCTTCCACCTCTTTCAATCTGCAGGCAGATAATTTCAGCAAGTAAAAATTACTGATAAAGATTTAGAAGAAGGCCTGTCAAGTCTTTTAACAGTTTGATCTATGCTAGTTTAGGTACTCCAAATCCCCTTCTTAATTCTGTGATTTTTACAATATGAGAGAGTCTGTTTAATCTTGACCATGACTGTCTACTACTACACAGAAGAACCAGGAAAATGCTTAAGGGACTGGAGCATCTCTACCATGAGGAAAGGCTGATAGAGCTGTGAGTGTTTAGCTTAGAGAAGAGAAAGCTTGTGGGGGATCATATTAATATACATAAATATCTGAGGGGGGAGGGTGCAAAGAGGATCTTTTTGGTGGTGCCCAGTGATAGGACAAGAGGGAGATTGTAAAGTTGAATATCCATGGGCATTTTTCTTACGATCATCTAGACATGGTCCTGAGCATCTGGCTCGAGGTGTCTGCTTGAGCCAGGGGAGTTGGACCATGTGGTCTCCAGAGGCCCTGTCTAACTTCAGTGGCTCTGTGATTCTGGGAGCTACAACCCTACTTCTTTCAAATACTCAGCTGTCAGTTGGCTCAGCTCTCTCTGCAGGCACTGGTACTGAAGTAAACTGATCCAGAGCATGGTTGGGAAAACGGGAGCACTGCAACCTGTATTTGATCAGTTCAAGCTGTTGTTCCTTAAAGCCTGTTTAAAAAAAATACAGGTCAATGTTGGAACTGTATCAGCTTTATAATTTGCTTAATGATGCCCGTTTCATGGAAATTCTTGTAAGAATTAGTGTGATGTAGTATTTTTTCTTTCATTAACAGGCACCTAACTGACTGCAGTGGCATGAGATCAGAATCTGAGTTTGAGTCCTGTGTAAATGCTTTTCTGAAGGGTTGCATTTATCACTAGGTGGATGCTGTCAAACAACAGCTCTTCACTTCAGAGCTTGAGAACAATTGTTTTAAATCCAGTGCTTGCTTCAGAATACCTGGTTAATGTTTGTGGGAAACTGTGGTTCTCTTCCCCATTTCTCTAAACACTGTTGCCTGCTCAGCTGTGCTGGGGTAGCCCAAAGAACCCATGGGTGTTGATAAATACGTTAAGTGATGAACACCAAGTGCAGTCAAATATTCAGAATAAAGAACTGTTCCCTGTGCTGTCCTCTCTGCAATTCCAGGTACTTTGAAGGTTTTTCCTCTTTCTGGTCAGTCATTTGATCTGTACCCTGATATTTCCAAATCACCTTAACTATAAACTATTTCCTAAATCTTTCAGGGACACTGGTGAATTCTGTGACTTGTATACTGTGTTTGTGTCAGACTCTCCCTCTGAACTATGTTTTTTATTTCTCTTAGCCTCTGTGGATGCGACTCTTCTTTTGGAGGGAGGTTGCTGAGAAAATTCCTTTCACATCAAAGCACTTTCGGATTCTGAATCCAGTCATTATCAAAGAGACAGCTTTGGACATTTTACAATTCCCTGAGCCTCGATCAAAATTCTGGGGTTGGGATAAGGTAAGAAGTTTTCTTTCACCAAAAGAAGACAGTAAAATACAGTAAAGGTAAATAAAATAAGAAACTGGAAAATGTTTTGGGTTTTTTACTTTCTCTGTGTAGTTTCAAAGCTGGTCTCAGGTAATAAGGAAATTACTATGCTCTCAAAAGACTCTTGTATTCCTTTTGCAAAATTAAAGTAAGATTTCAGCTCACCTTTTCAGATGAGCTGTTTTTCCTGTGTATGCTGACATGAAATGGCATTCAGATGCAGTGAGACACAGACTCATTCCAGTGTTTAAAAACATGCATTTGATGTATATTAAGCCTATTAGGAATGGCCCTGTTAAGCTAAACCAGCCATCAGCTGTAGCCAGATGTGTCCAGCTGCTGGGAAGGCAGAGAGAGCCTGGAAACCAGGCCAGTGTAAAGCAGCCTTCCAGCTGCTGTGTATGCCAGGGAATGCTCAGTAGCAGCTGCTGGGCATTTCCTCCCTCCATGTCCTTTGCTCCAGCAGTGGCAGAGTGATGAATTGCCTGGTTTAATCATACACTGCATTTTTGTTACTTTAATTGCATGTTTGAGAAATTGGATGTCACTGGTTGTCTTGAACTACAAAAGATACTAACCACCGTCTTCTTGTGTTTTGTGTGAAAGCACTTAAGATTATTGCACAAATACCTGAAGGATCTTCTCACATTTATTTATCAAAATCACATAATGTACCAAGCTGAGTATCTTAATGGTACTATAGTAAATTTGCCTTCTTCATGGGTTTTTCAGTGAAATAGTCATATTGTGAAGAATACTGTTAGAGAGCCTGTTGTTGCTCAAGACTTAAATAAGTGTACATCAAGAAATGTCAAGTTTAACTCTGTGTTTGGAGTTGTTTGACTGTTTGAAGTAAAGGTTCACTTGCAGTTTAACTACACAGTGTTAGGGCACCTTGCCTTCACAGGAAAAAAATCATTGTTGACAGCCAGAAGCCAAATACTTAAATCGTATCAGGATTTTGCCCTGGAGTTTTTAGTTTTACTTGATCATTGAATTGATTTTTAGTTGTAGTTTTAATTGATTTCAGTTTTAAATGAGGAGAGGGAATAGACCAAGTAATTAAATCGTGTAAAGTGTTTATAAACTGGGTAAAGGACAATATGTTTGAACTGAGCAAATTTCACTTTTCTCCCTTTTTAGAATGTACCTACAATTGGGGTCACAGCAGTTGTTCTGGCCACCCATTTATGTGATGAAGTGAGCTTAGCAGGATTTGGATATCACCTGGATCAGCCCAGCACACCTTTGCACTATTACAACAACCTCTGCATGGCTGCCATGAAATTACAACCTATGCACAATGTGACAGGTGAAACAAAATTCCTGCAAAAACTGATCAAAGAAAAAGTTGTCAAAGACCTCACTGGAGGGATACACTGTGAGTTTTGCAGCAAAGACAGCTAGTGACTGACTTGCAGCATGGATAGGATTTGCTAAATTTCCAGAGGTTCAGCTGGATCAATCCTTTCCCTCTCTTTAGTTCTTCAAAGTGTATATGAAATGGATGTGGAGTCCTTGCTGCCTTTACAATGTCGTGTTCAAGCTGTTGGACTTTCAAATTAATTTCCCTGTCAGATTCTACTTTGCACATTTCTGTGAATAGCTGTGTACGTATGACTTGGAGTTGAAAGACATCTATTTAAAGTATTTAATATTTTAAGTTGTCTGAATAAAAGCAGGCTTTTTGTTTTCAAATGTATATGGAACGTACATGGCTGGCCTGAATTGTCTAACAGTGTACAAGAGTTATTTTCCCCTGATCTGCTGTCCTTGTTGATCCAGTTCTTGGTATCTTGACTCCTTTTCATGCATGCTGTGAAAAGAAAGGCATGTACCTCTCAAGTCTTTCATGTCTTGAACTTGAGCATTGCATATACTCCTCAAATATTTGTATTCTTTTGCTAATACATTTTTTGAGGGGTGAAGGACAAATGTAGGAGTGGAATTGAAGGAAAAGGAATTGTTGTGGCAACAACTGAGTAGTAAGTACTTTGATGTTCATGATTGATATTAAAACCATTGATGTATTAATGTTTGGGGTTAGAAACCTGCTTTGTGAAGCACATTTGGGCCCAGGGCACTCCAGAAGAGGATTTGGCCAGGAGGAGGCTTTAACCCAAACCAGGTCATTTGTCATTTCCATTCCTGAAGACCTGCCTAAATGTTTCTAACTAGATGATTTGCAGCAGAGTTCAGCTAGCCCAATTAAAGAAGTGGTATTAATACAAAATCTGCCCCTTTTTTAAACTTATTTTTTGAGTGACTTGAGAATTGCTGGTTCTATAAAACACAGTTTGTGTCAATCATTTGGCAATACTAAAATCTATGACTAGGTTACAATTTCCATTGGTTAATTTTATGATCCTTAAGTAATTATAGATATTGTCACCTTAATAGTTTGCAATGCTGTTAACCCTTGTGAAGTCCAGTATTGACTATTTAATTGGAGAGGGAGAGTTGTTGGTTTTCCCCCAAATCAGTAATTGGGTGAGTGTGTAAGTTAAGAAGAAAATCAATTTAAGAAAGTAGCATAATCCAGTACCAAGGTAGATAACTGCTGAAAACAGCAGATTTAAAATACAAAAAGAGAAAAGAAAGCTATAGATGTATGTTCTTGGGGGTGGAAATCAGTGTACTGCAAAAGCACTGGGCTGTGCAGATCTGTAAGCAAGTTTTTATGTTAATATTTTTGTTATTAGTAGAGTATCAGGTATGACTGCACTGAGAAGTGCTGTTAATCTACAGTATGTGGAAAAAGCTTCCTTTGGGAGTGAAAGCTTGTCAGCAAATCAATCAAAGGTTGGCCTAGAAATATGGTTCATAGTCATGGACTCTTCACATAGTGAATGTTCCCACTCTGTTATGGACAAAGATACGAATGAAGTTGTAGTTCCAAATTTTAAAAATACTCGTGGAAATGCAAGATTAAGGTGGTTGTATTTTGGTATTTTATTCTGTGGAGAGAAGATTTAATGCATGATCATGTTAGAATGCAGGAGCAGCAGACTGATGCTCACTGTTATAGTAAGAGGCAATAAAAGGATATCAGATCACAAAGCATAACTAAAGAAGGTTGTGAACCTCATCTTTCCTAAGCCCTGCATGTCTACACATCCTTTAAAGTCAGTTGTGGGGGCTGAACAAATTTGAAAATCAGAAATTTTTGTCTGGCACTGTGTTCATAGCAATAATATTAATCTAGCCTCCTCCTCCATGAAAAGTGTTAATTTTTATACTAGCAATAAATTTCTAGTCTGGGGTTGGTTTGTTTTTTTTTTTTTTTTTGGTAAATATATTATATTATTTAATTTAAAAATATTTCATATGTGAAGAATTTTATACAAATAGTACTTTAGTTAATATATTAAAATGTGGTATCTATTTTCTCCTGGTATTTAAACTGGAAGCAGAATACCTTAATTTCTTTTAGTATTAATGAAATTTTGGAAGATTTCAGAATGTGTGTGTTGGGAGGATGTCTTGAATACACCAGAAGTCTGTGTTTCTGAGCACCTGATCCCTCACCACTTTGTTTTGTTCAGCAACTTAAAAATAATCAGTTGATCAGTGTAAATGCCAATAGCTTTTTGGAGATGCTGTATTTACTGTCAAATTTGCAAATTATGTGGATGTAAGATTATATTTCCTACACGTTTGTGGCTTGTGATAAAACCTTGTTCTCCATTGTAGTCTGTGCAGGCTTGACACTTTGTGAAATGGCAGCAATAAGCAATAAATTGATGAAACCACTTTCTATTTATGTATTTGTCTCGCAGTTTGCTGTTTGTTCTCCTGCCTTTATTAAGGATTTTACATGTCCTGCTGATCCAACTGAAAGTCTTGATGCAATCCCACATACCCCAGAACAGGGGAGATGTGGTAGCTGGTCACTTTTTCTCTGTTCATTTTTGCCTTTTTAATGCCTGTCAGTGGAATTATCTGTCTGGTGCTTGGAAGAGAGAAACCTTCTCAACACTGACCAAATTGGGGCTTCCAAGATTTTGAAATTAATGCAGATGAGAATATTTTGAACTGGGTTATAGCATTGGCCTTAAAATCAGGGGTGTGTCTCCTACAGTGGTGCAAACACTGCAGCTTCTGATCTGTGCCTCAGCCTTGATGGAAGTGAGATAAGAACAAAGCTCTGTGTGCTCTATTGCTGTTCCACAGATTTATGCTTTGCAAAGAATGTGCATCATCCTTTGTAAATAGGCCTTAATAGTGTTTGATTAAAAAGTCACCAAAGAATTTGGGAGCTGTGGTAAAGCCGTTGTGTTCTGCATTGAATTCCTCTTTGTAACTCTCTTTGTAGGAGCTATCACAGCCAGGGATCTGCCTTATCTATTCTGGTGCTGAGTTTTTTCGTGGTTCCTGTGCAGGAAGTTGCACAAGGAGACATGAAGAGCTGCAGACTGTGGAGTGGGGAAGTGCCAAAAAGGGTGACTGCAGTGCTGTGATGGGTTGACATTGAAACTTGGTACTAAACCCCTAGGGACTGTTGAGATGCTGATAAAGAACTGAAGGGAGTTCAGCCTCTCCAGTGCATGGATGTGTGTTGATAGCTCCAGCTCCTGTGCTGCAGTTGAATTTCCTGCAGGAAATGGGAGGGCACCAGGGGAGGCAGCTGTGTAGCATGAGTCTGACCCTCTTGCCTGTGCCAAGGGAGGATGAAGGAAGAGCACTTCTGCTAAGACCAGCTCAGACTTCAGCTGTGCCTTCCTTCTTCCAGCCTGCCAGCAGCAAGATTTTGTACGAATGCTTGATGTTACCACCTTAGGAAAATGTTCTTCCCTTCCCCCAGAGGGTGGCTGGGCCCTGGACAGGCTCCCCAGGACAGTGGTCACAGCACCAGTCTGGCAGAGCTCAAGGAGTTTTTGGACAATGCTCTGGGGCACAGGGTGTGACTCTGGGGGATGGTGCTGTGCAGGGCCAGGGGCTGGACTGGATGATCCTTGTGGGTCCCTTCCAACTCAGCTTGTTGTGTGATTCTATGAAATGTATGTACATCCTGGTCAAAAGAGTTTTGAGCCATTTGGCATCAGCCCTGTCCCACATCTCCTGAGGTGCTGGAAGATAAACAACCCATCCCAACCCATCCCTAGAGTCCCTAATGGGCTAATGACCCTAATGCCTTATGTCTCTAATTGTCCTTTTGAGCTACACAAATGGTGCTTTTTTTGTCACAGACAGTCCCTTCCTTTCTCTGCCTCTGTGACCATTGTATTTTTCCTAAAACAACCCTGTGAGCAGGGACTGAAGCACCCACCCATGTCTCACAGGTGATGTGAATTACAAATGGGTATCCAGTGTTGCACTTCATGTCCCCAGCCAAAATGGGGGGTGCTGCAAAACTTCTTGCATTTTATAGATATATAATCCTCCCCACCATTCCCTGGGAACAAGTTGTGGTTGGCTTTCTCAAGGACATGGCAGCATCAGTGGCTGCTCTGATGGTCAAGGTAGTAGGCAGGTGTTAAATCAACTGTGCTGTGGCTGCTCCTGTGGTTTATATGGATGTGAAAAGCCAGGAATTGCCAGCACTGGGTTTTTAAGTGAGGGAGAGCTTGCTGCAGCAGATTTACCCTTTTGTCCTTGTCCAAGCACTTGTGCATCACCTCTTTGAGGTTTAACAAAAACACCCAAACATGCAAGTGACTGAATCTTGACTGAAATTCTGGTGCCTGTCAATGCTTGTGTTTTCTGTCCTGTGAACTGGAATTAAAGCTGCTCATGCTTGGAGAGTTGAGCAGGGCTGAACAGATGTGGTTTACTTCCCTTTGGGGTCATCTGCCTGGTCATTTGTTTTCACAGCCTCCTTCTCCTGTTCTCAGGCCAAAACCAACTTCTTCCCAAGTTCCTGCATATGCCATCGAGGAGAACAAAGCCTTCTTGTTCCCTGCAGCCACTCCTGCTCCCTCCTCGTGGGCAGTGAGGTGCCCTGGCCTTTGCAAGGAGGCATTTCCAGTTGCAGGGGCTGGCTTTGGCAGTAGTCAGGCACTGGAACTGCTTGTTGGAAGGGGCTGCCAAGGCTCAAGTAGAACGTGGTGGGCAAGTTGCAGAAAAACCCATTTTCCACAAGCTCTCTGAAAAAGGAAAATTGGAAATCCAAGCAGCTCTGGCAGTGCTGAGCATCATCCACTTCCTTCCAAGTGCTCTTGGTGTTCCTGCTGCGTAGCTAAAATAATTATTTTGTAGCTCAAGGAAGTCTTGAGCTCTTAGCTTGGGTCTTCAGCATACAAGCCAGTCTGGAGGGAAGCAAGAAACACTGCTGTTTGCAGATTTCCTCCTTTTCCCAGCCTTTTCCTACCTGATATGAGTTTATAAAACCCCAAACAAACCAAATTACTTTTCCACCACCTTAAGCTGAGTTAAGGATGAAGAGATGTGAGGACCTGGTGGAGCCAATAGAGAATCTGCAAAGAAGTTTTGTGTTCAAGTGGTGTGAAGGTATTGGCTGCTGGATTAAGTGGCTGCAGCAGAGAAACCTGAGAAAAGGAGGTGGGGGGACAATGGATTTGATAGGGAGGAGGTTTGGGATAAGCAGGTGTGGAGAGGCAGGAATACACACACATCTCATTTGACCACCTGAGTGCAGCCTTAGGAATGTTTGTAGCAGTTCTGTAGCTGCCAGGATTAACCCTCTGTGTCACTGTGTGCTTGGGCCTCTCATGCTGCTGTAAGATAAATGACCACAAAATAGCTCAACAAAAATTTCTGGCTAACTTTTCCTTTCCCCTGAGAAGAATAAAAGCTCATGAAAAGCAGCTGGTGTGGCTTTTCAGGGCTTGGTGTTACTGTACCTATAGGAAAAGATCAGGATATGTCCTGGGCAGTTTTATGACCCCACTGTACTGCTCTGTCCAAGAAAGAAGTGTACAGGTTGCCACAGTTGTTCATATTCTGCCTTTTTAATGCACAATCTTCACAAAGAAAGAAGGATTGGTTTATTCTAGCATCGAGTAACAAGATTACCATGAGCATTTTCAGTTTTATGGCTGGGTAGAGAGGTCTGGGGCTATTTTTAAGCAAGCCCTTTCTTATTTATAGAAGTGGATAATTGGGTCAGATCATGGCTTAGCTCAGAAGCCCAAGGAGCCCAAGCTCCTCTCTGCATGGTCATGAGAGTCTGAACCCTGTCACCACTTCTCCTGCCTGGTTTTATCAGACTTGGTTTCTAAGCATACTCTATGAGCCATCTAGCACCTAACCTGTCTCTCAGCTCTTCTTGGAAACCTGATTTAGACTGATTTGTGCTAGGTGCAGCTGAACACCCAAGTCCCTCAGCAGTTCTCAGGTACCTTAGTCCATCTCTCAGACCATCAAGGGAGACTGTCTCCCTTGATGAAGAAGGGGCATTTAGGACTGTCATTAGATACAGGTTTTGCCATATTCATGCCTACACAGATGAAAGAAACTGAATGGGAGTTTGTAGCTCTGCAGCTTGGGGGATGACTTGGGATGGAACCTCTTGCTGCAACGGGATATCCCCCAGCCACTGCTTTTAGCAACTCAGGCTGCATTAGAAATGTCAATGATTTTAAATACCCGAGTACCAAAAAGCTGTCCCCGTTCCTGACAGCCGACCTGGGGGTTCGCAGGCAAGAGATGCTGAATTCTACGTGATGGTATAAGAGCAGATGAGGTGAAATGCCCATGAAAGCAGCGCCGAGGGGGGCTGCCCTTGGTTAGCGGATGCAGCTTGTGCTCTGCTCCCAGCTGAAGTTCTGGGAGGCATTTCCCCTGTGCAGAAGCACCGGGAGCGAGGAGCGGGCGCGCAGCCCCATCTAGTGCCGCGCCGGGACGGGCGCAGGCTCTGCCCCAGCCTCCCCGGCTGCGACTGCGCCGGTTCATCAAAACAGGCAAAATCCTGAGCTACAAACGCAGCACACGTAGGCTGATGCTGGGATGTAAACCTGAAGCGAAGGGCATGGGAATGAGTCGCTTTCCTTGCTTAACACACAAATGGAGCTCAAGATAAGGGATTTTATCCCGTGGTTTGTACAGTTCCGTGGAAGGGAGCAGTCTTCAGCTCCAGGAGGGAGCATTGCTACACGGGTTGTTGGTCGTTCCATTTCCCAGGGAGCTGGGATGATGCACGGAGGTCTGTCCAGCCTGACTCAATCCTCTATGTCACCAGAGAAATTTGGAGGGCAACAAAAATCCTGAGATCTCTGAAAACGTGGCAAGGACACTTGGGCAAGCAAAGACCAGCTAGTCCAGAGAAGACCATGCAAAGGGTCAATAGCAGAGACAGTGATTACTTTCTTCCCTCTGCATCATTCTGGGGAAAACACAAGAAGTAATGGACAAAAAAAGCATCCTGGGAGGTTTAGGTTCAATAAGGAGGTTTTTCTAACATGAGATTAGAGAAGCATTAGTGTGAATTGTGCTGGGAGGCCTTCCAGCACTGGAAAGTTTGAAGACTGCATTGGATAAGCTCCAGCCAGGACTGTTTCAGCTGCAGCTGATCCCACTGTGGGCAGGGGATGGATTTAGCTGCCCTGGGGGAGGAAGGGAGTGTTCTTTCCAACCTCTCTTTTTGCCCTTTCGATTTGATGCATGGCATTAGACACTGATACTGGGGCTGTGGTTACTCACCCTTGCTCCTGAGGCATTTTTGGCTCTCTCCTTATAGGGCATGCTGTGAAAAAGTCATAAAACTGGGGACAGACCCTTCCCTGTAGCCAAAGCTGATGCTGGGGCAGAAGGGAGGGAATGCAAGTCCTTGACTCAGAAGGGGCTGAAAGCTGAACCCCTACCATGGCTGAAATTAGAGCATGTCTCAGACTGATTTAAAATGTACAATCTTGGAAAAAGCACCTTATCAGCTTGCAGAGGTTGTTATTTAGTTGGAGATGTGTCTTCAGTTTGAGCACTGGGGCTAGAACTTACCTATCTTATTGAGTGGTGAATGGGAATGTCAGCTTAGGAGAGGAGGTCTGGGGACAAAAGAGGTTCCCCATTGTGCAGAAATAAAGAGAAGGCTGAAAAATTGCAGGAAACCTGTTCTCTGCACTTCCATTTAATTTCTCTCTCCTCCTGTGAAAATAATGTGTGAAATCTGGAGAAGCCAGTTGGAGCCAAAGGATGTAATCGACCCTGACACTGTAAAACACTTCCCTGTGAAATCCTGCCTGCAGCCTGTCCAGGGAGGATTTTCTCCATGGCTCATTGCACTCTCAGCTGGCATTTTGCTTCAGCTGCTCCTTGCACCTGCAGCAGTGGTGGCAGTGGGAGGAGCTGCCAGTGAAGCCTACAGCACAGATGGGGTGGCACGGGGGAGATGTGTTTCAGTCTGTGTACAACTCACACCTGATGAAGCCACCCAAGTGAGGGGAGGGGTGGGTTCTTTGCAGGCACAAACTTGCACAGCTGGGGACTGCACTGTTTGATGCCCACAGCAGGGTGTGGGCTCACCCATCAATATCCACTGCAGCTGCTTGTGCCCTGTCTGATGTCCCTGGGCAATCTCTTCCTTGTGTTGGAAGAGCCTCTGCTTTGTCTCTTCTCCAAGTTTTCTGATCTCTGTATCAGTGAGGGGAGAAAGAGAAGTAAAACACAACTGGTTAGGACATTGGCCTGGAAATTTCAAGCATTTCTTCCCAAGCTCTGCTTATCTCTGACTCTCAGCCCAATCCTTGACTCCAAGGGGATTGTATGCATGCCACTACAGCTCTTGTTTTGGGATATTACTTGCAAGAGTGACTTGTTCTTGGCCCCTTAGCTAGTCTTGTGAGCCTGTTCTGACTCTTATTAGGGGATGTAGCCTGTCCCTGATCCAGTCCGTGTGACAGTGAAGTCTCCTCCCCCATTCTGGACTGGTTTGCTGGCTGCTGGTGATGGCTGCAGGGTTAAGGCAGTGCAATGACATCTTTTGGGCCCCCACTCCAGCTGATGTTGCTTGGCGGCCTCATCCTTTTTAACCCTTAGCTGAATCCTAAGCATATGTGGGCCAGACAGAGAGAACACCACTCCTCTCTGTCCAAACAGCATTTCCAGATCAGAGCTTTGCTGTCATTTCCCTCTGCAGTCCACAAAGGACAGAGTTGCCATAAAATGATCACACCTGGTAGTACAACTTCCTGATTTATCTGTGAAGAGATCCTGATGTTCAACTCAGCAACTGGCAACCATCAACATGTGGAATTCCAAATGAAATACATTCCTGTGCAGCTTTCAATCCTTTGACAAAGATATTTCCCAGTGTAAAGCTGTCATGAAAATGTAAGCCAAAAACATTGGCCTACATTTCCAACCAGTGATGCTAGGAACATGGCTGCAAAATCCAGGAATGAAGCAAATGCACCTGGAGGGATTAGATTCTGGTTCTGAATTTTTCCCCCATCTGTACTAGCTGTTAGGCAAGAACTGAATGATGCTCAATTCATCATCTCAAAGAAGGGCAGTGTGGAAGAAAGGAAAAGGAACATCACAGGGAGATGTAACATTACCCCAGCAGGTGAAACTGCAAGCCTGCAGTTACCCCTTTGTGTTATGAGCTCCCTGGAGAGAGGGAGGACAAGAAAGTGTGTTCTCACACAGAAACAGGGAGGCAACTGAGTGTTGAGACCCTTTATCCAGCTGATGTGTACAGACACTGCTGCAGGAGCACCTGCAGGTCCAGCACTGCATTCCTGTTGGAGAACCATGGAATATCTCCAACTTTTGAAGAACACTAGGGGAAGTTTTAAACTGATGAATCTTTTAGCAGGTCAAATTTTGGCTGCTTCTGGTTTTGTTTTGCAGGGTTTGTTTGTTTGTTTGTTTGTTTTTGGTTTTTGTTTGTTTGGGTTTTTGTTAGGGTTTTTGTTTGTCTGTTTGCTTGTTTGTCTGTGATCCCAGGCTGAGTTGGGATTCTTGGGCTGGGTCCCAATTCTAATATGAGAGCAGTTTGATTTTTGCTGATGTGCCCGCAGGCAGGGATGCCCACAGCAGGCAGGGCAGGTCAGAGGGGATGAGGCTGCCACTCAGCATGTTGCCTTTGCTGCAGCCTACATCTGGCTTTCACTTTGTCCTTGAACAAGTCAGTGGTAAGTTGAATGACAAGTATTTCTTTCCTTTTTTTCATCAGGTTTACTGAAGAAATAAAGATTATATACTGTGACCTCTGCCTGCTGGTCCCCCAACTAGCTCATGGCCATTTTAAAATAAACTTTACATATGGGGAGAGTTGTTAAAGGTGTTACAAGTTCATAAACAATGTAAAAAAAATCTCTGCCTGGGCAGGGAAGAAATAAAGGTAAGTAATTTCCCATCCAGTATCAGCCAGCCAGCTCTGGCTGCGATATTTGGGGGGAATCCAGGCTTACTTAATCCTGCTGGTCACAGACCTTCTAACTTTGGCTTTTGCAGGTGCAGTTTTAGGAGTGAATTTAGGGTTACAGAAGCATGATCCATGGGGGTTTTCAATTTTCTAGAAAAGAGGATGCTTGAAATATCAGCAGGGAGTCTTTGCAGGCAAGAGCTTCATCCTCACCAGATGGAACTAATAGACTTGATGGCTTCCTTGGTAGCAATGAGCAAGGAATCATGTTAGGGTTAGGAAACACAACCCAGCCCCATCTCTGGGTTGAGCTGGAGGGAATGGAAGGATCAGCAGAAGTGGATGTGTGCTCACTAATGCCCTCACTGCTGTGGCTATCCAGCTTGTGCTGCTTCTCCTCCAAAACCCTTCCTGAAGGGAAATCCTGTGGACAGTCACACTCTCCTTGGAGAACCTCACTTGTCATTGGCTCTGTTTCTCTTCCAACAGACAAAGCTTGGTGGACATAAGTCAAAAGGGAAAGTGGAGTGTATGAAACAGGCTATTTCAACATGTGTATTGGGGGAATATCAGAAAGTCCTTTGCAGCAGCCAGGAGATTCCAGGTTTGGCTACAGGACTACAGTCCATAAAAGTTGCTGGGATAGCTCTGGCTCTTTTTCCCCCAAGAGAGAGGAAATCTTTTTCTCTTTCTCATTTGCTGCTTCTACCGATGCCAAATTTCCTTATGTGAATACATTTCTTTTCCTTCACACTCTCAGATCAACTTTCCATTGATCACTGCTCAAATTTTTGTCCTTTACATCCTGGAGCTCAGCTCTGAAATAGTCTCCTTCCAAATGGAAAGGAGGGGTGAGGAGCTAAAAAAGAAGTGGGTTTCACTTTTTTATCAATTACAATGCTTCCCAGGCTATGTGGTTAGAGAACTGCAGAGCTTAGGAAAAATCCAGGCTGAAGACCTGGCCCCAGCATCAAGGATTTCCTTTCTGAGATGAACTGTTGCTCTGCTCTCCAAAGTAAGGATCTCCCACTGTTTTATGTGATTGTATTGATTTCTTTTATGTCACGCACCTCATTCAAGGGACATCTGCACAGAGTTTTCTCATGGAAAGTGTAATCATTTTCTGGAATGTGTTGCTGAGGAGTATTGCTGAATCCAGGCACTTAGGAAAATTCAAAGGGAGGTTGGATATTGTATGGATCACAACACTAGTCCGGACCCATAAGGGATTATGCTAACAGGTTTTGGAGCAGATCTGAGTAGTGCTTCCAGGCCTTAGCTTCTCTTTTGTGCTTAGGAGGAGGCCCTCGTGTTCAAGAGGTTGTATTCCTTCCCCAGCAAAGCCTTGTGTTGCATATGAATCAGTCCATCCATCCATCCATCCATCCATCCATCCATCCATCCATCCATCCATCCATCCATCCAGTGGTCAGTCTCCAGCAATCCCACACACATCAGTGTAAAAACACACAGCTAGTGAGTGCTGTGCAGTGAGTGCTGGTGGCTGCAGCCTTGGTTGGCTCCCAGTCACCCAGGCTGAGGTGGCCAGGCTTGAAGGAGCAAGTCAGAATCAATCTGCTTGTTTTCTTTTTTCCTCTATTTTCCAATTTATGCCTGATTTGCCACTGCCCAGTCCCATAAAGGGGAAGGGTGATGATGGTGGTGTGTTCCTCTGCTCCTAATACCATTTACCTAATTTTTATTGTTTTACCAGCCAACTTCCATGTGTTTTGAGGGGATGCTCAGCCTTTTTGCAGCCCCTTGTGTTTATCTTGGCTTGCCTCTGGCAACATTTGTTACCAGGATGCCTCCTAAGTGCACCTACATCATCTCTGTCTACCTTTTTTGGTAATCACAGTGCTGATATATGCGAAATTGTGTCTGGCTGTGTCATCAGTGCTAGAAAGCACCCACATGCTCTTGCTTGCTGTGCTGTTTAAGTAAGCTCATATTGTGGTTGAAGGGAAGTTATTATTAATTTTACACTGCTCGGTGTGTTTATAATTTGTGGGTGCCACAGGTATCTGCCTCATCAGAGCAGGCTTTTCTGTGTGGGTGCCTCGGCATCGCGGCATCTCTCACCGCTGCGGGTCGAGTTTCACCATCTCTGCGTGCTGCGGGAGGGAGCCAAAGCCTGCCGGAGAGCAGCAGCAGCAGGTTCTCATCCTCCCCTCTGCCTCCCCAGCTTCGCAGCCGGACCCTGACGCCGCTCAGTCTCGGCTCTGAGCGCGACGGACACGCCGCGCTCCCCGGCAGAGGGCAGTGAAAGACAGACAGACGGACGGACGGACGGACGGACCGATGCGGGGAAGGATGGGTGCATGCACAGCCTACGCCAAGCGCTGCTCTGCTCTTCTCCCGGGCCAGTTAAGCCGGAGCAGAAGCCCCGTGCTCGGCTGGAGGAGGCCGAGCTGGCGGGGTCGGGACTCCCTCTCCCGTTTCCCCAGCTGACGGCAGCGCCCGCGGCTCCAGCCCGTAAAACCCGAGCTTGGGGTGGGTCTTTGCTAGGATGGGGTGTCGGGGAGGGGGGGAAGGGTTTAAAGAGATCCCTGCACGACGCTACTCTTCGCACAATCCTTAGGGAGGATTTTTCTTTTTGGTATAATTTAGTTCGCATCAGTGTTTCAGTGTGGGCTGCGGGAGAGCACAGATGAAATTCCATGTTCTGACCATAGATTTTTGCCTGAACAAGTACACCGAGAGCAGATTGCAGGCTGAGACCTTGGAATATAATGTCAGGAGAAAACTGCCACCCTACCATGTGCATAAATGTAATAACTTTTTTTCTTTTTTTTTTTTTTTTTGACTAGCCCCTTCCTCCTCCCTTTAGATCCCCTGGTCACAGACTGTGTGCCTCAAAGCATTGCACTCAGCCACCAATATGCACCAACAAAACCTGTGTATTTTGCCCAGCAACCCACTGATCAGTGAAATTTGGAGCATAACAGCTGGAATACAACATTCAATATTAACTTACTAAAAATTTCAGGAGGGTCTTTCTACAAATTGACTGTCTCCCAGTTTGCCCTGAATACTGCAGTGTCCTCCTTATACTGCAGCTGCTCTTGTGAGGTCTCAAAAGACATGTAGCTCCAGGCCTGGTTAGCATTTAGATGGGAGACCTCCAAGAGCTTTGGCTGGTTGAGAAACAAGTATTGGAGTTTCAGTAAGTGGCATTTTCCTGTCCTGAGTCATTGTTGAACACACGCCCATTCCAGCAGCAGAAGATCTCATTCTCCAGTGCTGTCATTCTGGCACCCAAGAGCTCTCCAAAGTTAAAGCCCATCTTGTCAATGCCAGATGCACTGAGATACTCTGGGTGTTTGCTAAAGAGGAGAGACACATGTGCAGGACATGGTCCTGGCAGCCATCACAGTGTTCAGAGATGGATGGGACCTTGGAATTCAAGAATTGAGCAAAAACTACATTTTTAATACAGCAAGGGTTGGGTTGGGTGATACCAGAGGAAGGAACTTGAAGGAGGGGTTCCAATCTCCCTGTGCTTCTCCCTATTCCTTGAGAGCATCAAATTGACAGTAGCTGGTCCTGACCCTTCCCTCCAAGAGTTGCTAATGGCAGCCTCACTTCTCTCACTGTGCTTGTTGCTCTTAGAGATATATCACTTGCTGTCTTCTGAAAGCAGAACATCTGTCCAGTCTATGTTTCCCCCAGACTCTTCCAGGTGGGAATCATTACTGCTGATTTACACCTGATGATTCAGAGCAGAAGATGGAGAAGATGAGGATGTTCACCCCAAACAGGAGCAGGACAAACTGCACCTGGAGAGTTTCTTTGCTGGAATGAGCTGGATGTCTGGAGGGGGCCAAGATCCATAAGCTAAGGGATTCATCTTGGTGAGACAAAAGACAGCATTTTATTGCCAGAAATTTATTGCATGGAACCTTTCCAGTGACACCCTGAAGGTCACCAGAAGCTTCACACAAATTCACAACTGGTTGCAAGGTACAGTATGGAGCAAGGGTAGGTTATTATTTTACAGCAAAGCAGCTGTATAGGATGGATCTTTCTTTTCTTCCTGTGGTCCTGTGTCATCCTAAAGGCTTACAGCTCCAAGATGTCAGTGTGATGGCTCTGGGCAGAGTGACATACAGTCAGAAGACACCCTGCACACAGCAGGTATGGAGCTGGGTACCTTTCTCTGAAATAGGTAAAGCAGAAAGGAGGAGAGGGTGATTCTGGCACTTCCTCCAGGGCTGGGGACAGCCTGGCCCTTGTGGCCTGATCCTAATCACCCTGCACTCCAAAATGGTTCATTGAACAGAGATTACACTCACCAGTGTGTTCACCTGTAGAGGTTTCCCACTGGTGGGGACTTACCTGGTGACTGCTGGTGCTTCTGAGGGGGTGCAATTTCAGACCATTTCCATGGGCTACTTGCAGGGTTTTCCATCTTCAGCAGAAACAAGGAGCCAAATAACAGATTTTCCCTGATTTCATCCTCAGACTGATGTGGGTGGAGAGGCTGTATGAATTATTGAGGACACAGCTGACATTTTGTGGGGTTCCCAGGAATTCAGCGTGGGCGCCTTCAGCCAGGGCTGTTTTGTTTTAAAAGCAAACGTGAGCTCTTGGACCTGGCCCTGTGGGATGCTGATACCACCTGGCAGAAGGGCTGTGCTCAGATCAGGGGGACTGTATGTGTTTAATTTTGAGCTGGAGGAGGAGAACTATGGTGAGTCCTGGGTCAGTGACAATGAGGTCTGGAGTCCAGATGTGCAAAGCCTGGCAGCATGAGATGGAAGACTGTTTAGAGAAGAACATTTTGGAAGTCTGGGGGAGTGCACAGTGGGATACTAGATCTCAAATTAAATCTTCAGCCAAAAAGGGAGGAACCTAGCAGCAGTTTTATCAGGCTGGGCTACTGCAGGAATTACTTTAGTTGCTGGCCAGGAGTGTTGCTGAGAAATTGGATCCCGCAGCAGCCTTATCTGATGGGTCAAGGGAACAGCTTCCAGATTTTGCAAAGTGGCTTCTCTCAGTATGAGGCAGTGGGACAGTGAGCTGGCTTGGGATTGCTGTGTGAGCTTTTGAAGGTGCCCAGTGTTGAGCAGTGCTTTCAACTGAAGATTGTGCCAGGAAGGAACATTGCAGACAGAAGAGACACATTACTGCTTAAAATCTGCAAAGTTTCTGTTGGTTTTGAAAGCTGAATTATCCTTATTGGTTTACCCCCATGGATGGGGTTGGTGATGCACTGGGACTGGTTGCCCAAAGAAGTTGTGGATGCCCCATCCCTGGAAGTGTCCAAGTCTAGGTTGGATGGGGCTTGGAGCAACCTGGTCTGGTGGGTGCCATCCCTGTCCATGGCAGGGGTGTTGGACCTGGTGATCTTTAAGGTCCCTTCTGCCTCAAGCCAATCTGTGATTCCATTGAAAACAGAAAGGAGGTTCTGCAGCAAATGGTGCTCCTTAGATACAAAATGTCATGCTTCAGTGTTGGTTAGTCACACAGTCAGCTCCTCAGAAATGAGTGTGGGATGACTGTGGTGACTGGCTGGAGCACCAGGAAGCGTCTCCTGCTGCAAAGTCGCCTCTACACATTGCCCCATCAGTTCCTGCTGCTCTTGGCAGGTGTTTAGTGCCTCCTGTGGCAAGTATTCTCATGGCTGCTGTGCCATGGAAGAGGGATCTGTTTCCAGAACAAAACCCAAGCACTTTCCAGCACCATGACTTTCTTTGAGTGCAGTGTGATAAATGAGCAATGCCAAAATGAACAATGTCAAAATGTGTCTTATGTCTTTTGCAAAGATTGTGGCTGTGAATAGGCAAACCAGACACTTCTGGTGTGTATGTGCTTTTTTTCTGCTCATGCTGCTCTTGGTGTGCCTCACATGGTGAGAACCATGCTAATTTTTAAACTAGATATTTAAATATTTTATTCCATTAAAACAGGAGTAAAAAGGAAGTAAAAAACCAGCAGTACAGAGAAAGACACTGCCCACTAACAGGCAGGAAGGCACCTTGCTGGTGGGAGCCATGGTCTGTACAAATCTCAGGTATTTCCAGGAGTAAACAGCAGCTGGGCAGATTTGAGGGATGTGAATTTTGAATTAAGCACTGAAAGTTCCTGTTATGTGTCTATATCTATAAAGATACTAAGTGCCCAGTATTTTTGGTGGATGCAGACTGTGGCAGATGTTCCCTTGGAAAGCTCAACTGGGAAAGATGGTGAAGGGCCTTGAGGGGAAGCTGTGTGAGGAGAGGCTGAGGACACTTGGTCTGTTCAGCCTGGAGGAGACTGAGGGGAGACCTCAGTGCAGTTACAAATTCCTTATGAGGAGAAGGGGAGGGGCAGACACTGATCTCTTCTCTGTGGTGACAGTGACAGGACCCAAGGAATGGCCTGAGGTTGTGTCAGGAGAAGTTTAGGTTGGATATTATAAAAAAGGTCTTCACCCAGAGGGTGGTTGGGCACTGGAAGTGGCTCCAACAGGGCAGTGGTCACAGCACCAACCTGACAGAGTTCAAGAAGTGTTTGCACAGTGTTCTCAAGCACAGGGTGTGACTCTTGTGTCCTGTGCAGGGCCAGGCATTGGACTTAATGATCCTTGTGGGTTCCTTCCAACACAGCATAATTTATGATTCTATGACACTTCCATGGCAGTAATTTTGGATATGACCCCTCCATTCAACAGAGGACCTACAACTGGTTTGCTGTGGAAGTTGCAGCTCCTCCCTGGTCTCGAGGGGTTTTCCACAGGTCAGCATCATCAGATATCTTTGTGTTACAGGGATGTTCATGTAGGAGCTCTTTGGTGCTAAATTGAAGGTTTCAGCTTAGTTCACCCACTAACTCAGGTCCTTAACTTTTAAGCAGCATCTAAATTCCCTCTGAAGTCAATAGAGATGAGTTCCTCTAGACCTAAGGTTTGAATTGTCTCTGCAAGCTGTAAAGAAAATACAGAAAAATGAGACATCTTACTAAAAATACAGAGGGATAGGATGACTCCAGTCCCTAGTCCTCAGCACTCCTGACACTTGTAAAGCCCACTATCCATCATTTTTGTCCATTTCTCTTTCAAGACTACCTCATTAATAATGCTTATCCCTGCAGATCTTGGTGAGGCCCAGAATCCCATCTCACAAGGTTTTACACCAACACAGCTTGTTGCCATCCTGTTCCTCAGCAATGGTCAGAGTGCCCCTGTGAGTTTTGTAAAGGTTTGGGTTTGCTGTTATGGATTGCTGACATCAGTGATGATAAACCTTGAGTGAAGCTCCAGTTCCAGGATCTCTGATGGATAGCTGAGCTGGGGACCTGTGTTGAACCTGTCTCTCATGTCACCCTCCCTCCTCTCACACCCTAGTCCCAGGCCCTGGCTCACTGCAGAGGAACTAGTAAAGAAGAGTGGTTTTAAAACAGTATCCCACAGAGAAGCAAAGCTTCTGCAGAGAACCATGTCCCTGCACCCCAGGACCACAACACAACATCTCAACTCTGCCCTGGGAGAGCTCCTTCTGTTCAAAGCCATTGTATCCTGTTAGGAAGCTCCCAGGAAAGCCTTGGATTTCAAGAATGGGTGTTGTGGGGAGCTTTCTGCCAGCAGGTGTGGGGCAAAAGGCCAGATGACACCTCAGAGCAGAGCAGGGAATGGGGCAAGCCCTTACAAGGGAATGTACAGTATGCAGGGCACACGCAGGCAGTGTCCCTCAGCCAGTACAGTAGCAGCCTGGAATAGTTTGGCTGGGTAGCCCTGCATGAGGGAATGGTCCTGAAATAGGTTGATAGCCCTGATGTTATTTTTGTTGTGCTGGAAACCACAGCCCTGGCATCCTGAGTGGCTGCTGGCTCCCAGGTGGCTGCACTGGGGCGGGTGCATCCTGATGTGGGAGGTGAGGATGTCACCTTCCAGCTGGGAGAGGAGAGGGATTTAGAGGCAAATGGTGGAAGATTGGTAAAAACGAGCTTGCAGTGCTCTGTTGAGGAGCAATATGGGCATGGCTTGGGAGGTCAGTAACTTGGGATGCTGAGGGCCAGAGATGGAGGAGAGAGGCCCAGGAAGGGATCCCTGTCCCTTCTTGCACTGCTTCATTGTGTGCACAGCAGGCAAAGCTGTGCTCCTCTGCTGCAGTTACCTTTGTCTCTAAACTCCACACAACACAGCAGATGCTTCTGTCAGAGCCACCATCTTGAAATACACCTCAAATTGTAAAATACCTCCTAAAATGTCAGTCTCCGCAGGGAACTGACCAGTGGCCAACCAAATTTCTGGTTCAGTCAAAGACTTTTAGACTGTCCCAAAAGCAATCCTAGGGCTGTAGCCTTAAATCACTTAGGACCACAGAGTTTATGAGCTCTGTAGAAACTTTCTGACCTCAGTGATTAATTTTTAGCCAAAAAGCTCTGTTTTTTAGATCTCAGCGTGAGGCAAACTTTAGCAGGAAAATAGTTCAACACTCAAAAGCAAATTTTACAGAAAAAAAAGTGTTAAGCCTAAAATTTCATATAGGAAAGTTGGGAGGAAGGCTGTGCCAAGCTCCACGTATGAAGCAGTCTCTGACTTACTGGGTCCTCAAAATAAGTGGCCACTTTTATAAGGTGACAATGATTTCCAGATTGAATGTTCCTGCCTGCTGTGAGTGGGGATGAAATGGGCCAATTTACTGTCACTGGGCTCCAAGGTGGACCCCTCTTCCTCACTGCATCTGAAAGAAAAGCAGAGCAAAGAAACTGACTTTGTAATTGAGGGACTTTTGGGTCATCATATGGCTTCAAAGAGTTGTGCTTGAATCCATGGCAGTTCTAACTACTGAGGTGCCTGCACAGTGACAGCAACATGACACATGACCATAAAGTGGAGAAATATCTCCAGAAATAGAAGCACATTTAGCTGCAGCATGTTCTTCTCCCATGCTTCTTTACTTACAGAATATGAAAAGACATGGAGGGATCACCTCCTTTCCTCCTTCTTGAGTTCCTTAGGCAGATTTAGAGCTTGTTATCCTCTGTGGGAGGGTATGCAGAAAGGGATGTCCTTTGAGTGCATAGGAGATGTTCCCATGCAGAAATATTTGAGGATCTCATGTTCTTGTGGCTTCCTGGTGAGAGAGAGGAGGCAGTTCCTGTGTTAGAACAGGGAGCTGAAAAATGAATGTTTCAGATGAATACAGGGAGAGGAGGGGCCTGTAGGGAACTCAGTTTTCAAGATATCCCATCTATGAATTCCCCATCTACTGCTCTTGGAATGAAATGCCATGGCTCATTTATTCTTGTCACTATTGTGAGCTGCTGTGCTCTCAAATTAAATTATACTTTGTTAAAACACCATCAACACTGGCACAAGAAGAAAAATATTCATGGGTTTGTCCTGCTCCTCAAAGAGTTTGGTTCCTTTGCAACCAGCATCCAGGTTTCTCTTGCAATTTCTCATCCTTCTTAGGAAGGACAAAACCCCTCCTGTGGCCCTTCCAGTGAACTTTCTGCCTGGAAGCAGTGACTTTCTTTAGAGCCTGAAGGGGCCAGCTCTGGATTGTGTCAGACAGGATGTCCTGGGACTTGAGGTCTTGAGAAGAAGTGATGGATAGGGAAAAAAAAAACAAACAAAAAAATGAAAACCAAAAAAGGAAAAAAAAGAGCCATTTTTATTTCCTTTCCCAAAGGCCTCCTTAACACCATTTCATTTTGAAACAAAATGTGCAAGAGCCATGTGCTGGAATGGGAAAATTGTCTCAATTCACAAGTGTGGGGTTAGCTCCTGGCCTCACACAGTGTTTCTCCAGGGCACACAGCGAGGAGGGGAATGTCTTTGGACAACCCAGAATGGAGAGGACTTTCAAATATTCCAAGCCTTCATCTTTCTTGGAAGGAGTGGGAGCACTCCTGAAGTCTGCAAACATCTGAGGTGAAAGTGTTTTTGGAATAAATATTAAGGTAGTCAGATAAGGGCTATTGCATGGTGGATTATTGCACAGCTGCAAGAGTGCATTTCTCTCTGTTGTCAGCGTGAATGAAATTCAGTTCTTTTCCTCTAGATGCACTTGTAGATGTGGTGGAGCTTTTTGTGGCTCTTTTGGAACCAGGAGAATTACATAAAACAGTTTCTCTCTGATGGTTCCACATTTACCCTCTCTTAAATCTGGTATAATTTCTCACATTTCCAGTCTCCAATGGTCAAAAAGATCCTAGAAAGACTTGTACATCATGGAATGGAAGAAGAACTGGTGAGGTTTTATGTAAAATAAAATTTTACATTTTACATTATTTACATTTATGTAAAATTTATGTAAAATGATTCTGTGCCTGTGAGAACAGCCATGGATTTTTATTGAAAAAATGCATGTAATGAGTGCTATGCTTGGTAACAGCATCCCCAAGATTGAACCTAAAACTATGGAAAAATATGATAGGGGATGTGGGGGAAGAGTTTATTTGCCCTCATTTGGGATGACTGGGATAATACAGCTGGAGTAGAGTTGAAAGATAAAGTAGCCTGGAACTGTTTACAGAATGAATTTGACTTACAGCACCTGAGTTAACCTGAGTGTGGTTTAGGTATTTCAGGGATATCAGGGAACCTGTATTTCATATATATTTATGCATCATACACAATTAAGCACAAATCTACCTCTGCAATTCTCTTTGCAACAGAGTCCTGGTGGGCATGAGGACAAATTTGGTTACAAAAAGGGCCAAACCCATGGAAAAATTTATAGTGGGTTTTTTACCTGTACCTACATTTCCAAACATGGACACTTTGATGGGACCTCAGTGTGGTGCTGTTGACACACCTAAAGGATGGGATGCCATCCAGAGGGACCTCCCCAGGCCCTGGGGACTGCATACACTCAGCACACAGCCCATGGGAACCTCATGCAGTTTAACAAGGCCAAGTGCTGGTGTTACACCTGAGTCGGGGCAATTCCTGCTATCAGTCCAGGCTGGGGGATGAACAGACCAAAACCAGCTCTGCCAAGAGGGCCTTGGGGGTGCTGGTGGATGGAAAACGGGACATGAGCTGGCCATGTGCATGTCCTGGGCTGCATCCAAAGCAGGGTGGGCAGGGTGAGGGAGGGGATCCTGCCCCTCTGCCCCGCTCAGGTGAGACCCCACCTGCAGAGCTGCCTCCAGCTCTGGGGCCCAGCACAGGAAGGGCCTGGAGCTGCTGGAGTGAGTCCAGAGGAGGCACCAAGTGGATCAGAGGGATGGAGCACCTCTCCCATGAGGAAAGGCTGAGAGAATTGGGATTGCTCAGCCTGGAAAAGAGAAGCTTCATGGTGACCTAAATCCCTTTAGTACCTGAAGGGAACTTACAGGAAAGATGGGGCAAGACTTTTGACAAGGGCATAAAGTTACAGAACAAGAGGTAATGGCTTCAAACTGAAAGAGAGTAGGTTTATATTAGATATTAGAAAGAAATTCTTTGCTGTGAGGCTCAGAAGACATTGGAACAGGCTGCTCAGGGACACAGGAACAGGCTGTCCCATCCCTGAAATGTTCATGGCCAGGCTGGATGGGGCTCTGAGCAACCTGGTCTAGTGGAAGGTGTCCTGTCCCTGCCCCTGACAGGGGATTTGGAATGAGATGATTTTCAAGGTTTCCTTCCAGCCCAAACCGTTCAGTGATTCTGTGATGACATTGAGACATCTTGGGTCAAATCTAACATGTATATCTATGTATTGTCTCTGTATTTACCTGTGTGTCCAGCATATTGACACCTCCACATTCATGTAAGAATGTGGGATGTAGGAGTAGGCAGGATCACTTGGATGCATGCTGTGACCTTTGGTGTTTCAAACAGCAGTGATACACAGCCACCCCCATTGCCCACCCCACATGTTCATTAATTTAGTCAGATCCATCTGACTGAAAACCACTTTTTGTCATGTAGTCCCTATTGGAAGCCTGTTATAGGCAAGAGCTTCTCAGAGGGTTGTTTTCTCTCTCTAATTTTTTGCTTAATTTATTCCTGGCTTCTTCATACCCGTTTGTTCCTGTGCCAACATTGTCTTTTAGCTTCAATAGCTCAGCTGCCTCTCTGATGCTTGCCCCAATGTATTTATAGACAGCAACCATGTCTCCTCTCAGCTTTCTGCTCTGTGGCCTAAATGATCTTTTTTGGCAGATGACTACCTAGGGAGCAGAGATGTGCAGACACATTTCAGCTGGGCTGGCAGTGGCTGGTGCCTGTGGCAGCCCCAGGGTGTCAGGGCAGAGTGAGCTGAGTGTGGCAGTGGCAGACCCAACAAAGAGCTGCAGGGCAACCTGAGCAGCTGATGTCCCTGCTGGCACGTGCTAGGCAGCAGTGCTGGAGTCACACTGCTGTGCCCAAAAGCTGTTGCTAACAACTGAGGAAGAAGCTGTGCTGGTGCTTCAGGAACCATGCACGACCCATGGGTGAGGGTCCCCAAAGCCAACTGTTCTACTTTTTCTCCAAGAAGTTTAAGAAGTGGTGCAAGCAAGAGACTAAACTGATATTTCTATTCAGAGATGCCTCTTCCTCCCATGTCACTCAGCTGGAGAGGTGGTGCACTCTCTGTCTCCAGGTGGCTTTTAAAGGAATGTACTGAAACCTGTTCCACTCTCTCCAGTCTTGGTGGGACATGAAGGTGGAAAAAGAGGCACAAACTGTGGGAAACAAGAGGTTTCTGCCCATCTTTTACTCATTCTGGTGTCTACACACAGTTCTCCAGACAGGGTGTGAAGAGATGGAGAGCATGGCTTTGCCACTGATGCATTAGGTGACCCTGTGACAGCTATTGCACCTTTTTTTGGTTTCTCATCACACCTTTGGCCTGTATCCCCCCCTGGGGACTGCCTACACTCAGCACACAGCCCACAGCACCACAGAGACCCTGCTTTTGGCTTCCTATGACCTTCTCCAGCAATGCCAGCAATCGCTTCCTGCGTTGTTTATTGTTCCCCTCTGCCTCTGAACCAGCTGCTCACATTGCAGAATTTACAAGGGCTGATGGTATTCCATGGGAAGGAAGCAGAGCTGCATTTTAGCTTATATTTATGTGGTTCTCCTACTTCACCTATGCTTAGGGCTTCTGTGAGATCTGTCATCGCTCAGCAGAAAGGAAGGAAACAATGAGTCCTTGCCTGAAAGTGATTTTTCTTTTGCAGACACTTTTGATGAAAACAGAAATCTTGGGTCTGTCAAAACGGAACTGGGTCTGCTGCAGCTGAGGGTGGCAGCAGTAATTTGCTTTTCCTGATCCAGTTTGTTTCAGCCACCTGGCTGCCCATCCTGCTGTCTCCTTTTTGGTCTCAAACTGCTCTTTCAGTGCAGTCTGGCTGCACCTCTTGCCCCTGCAGAAAATGGAAACCCCAGGAGAAAACTGAAGCTCCCATAAAGCACTGCAGTGTGCATTTTAGGCCTGATGGTTTTCCTGTGGTCAAAAAAATTTAAACATTAAATTAAAACATCAATGGAAATGTGACCATACATGGACAAGAAAATCCACCCTAATTATGTGCATCCAATGTTTGATGCCATGTTGTAGGAGTATTGGGTGCAGCCACTTTGCAAGGTGATGTGTTGCTTTGAGCTTTGTCTGTGCCCTAATACAAAGGCAGTAACTCTACATGCTTTATTTCAGGATATATTGGAGAGTTCAGGTGAGGTTCTCACACACAACTCCAAGAAATATCACAGTAAAGACCAGCTATAGAAAAAGCTTTCACCAGTGCAGAGTTTTTGCTAGGAATAATACTTGGAGAAGATGATATAGTGTACTTTCCCTTTTTCATCTGTCTCTTGTCTCTTCTTTTGACAGCCAGTCTGATATCACCACATGATTCTCAACCAGATCAGAACTCTTCAGTTCTGCCTTTCTTGTCCTGTCCAGGTTAGCAAACTTATGTTCACTGACCAATTTTGTGAGATTTATTTTAGTCTCCTTTGGCAGAAGGATGAACTTCAGAAACATTTTAACATGTGGATGGAGAGCAGGGATTGTTGGAGATTGGTGCAGTGGAGCCAAAGCTTGGTGGTGTGGGTAGGAGAGATGAGCTCTTCTCCAGTCTGGTGGCATCAACACGAGGACAAGATGCAGCACTTTAACCCATCAGCACCAGTGGGAGCCACTCAAAATAAAATGATCCTGTTTTCCAGACAGCACTCAGCAGGGTCAGATGCTTATCACAGGGATGGAGAACAAGGTGGTTTGGCCTGTGAGAGTCTGGGGACATGCAAAGGCATGCATGAGGATGTGAGCTGCAAACAGCCATGGTGCTGGGGACTGCTGTGAGGTGCCTGTTGTGGTGCTGTGACCCATGGAGTCATGTGTGTCACTGCTGGGACAGAAAGATGTGGCATCAGGAGGGTCTGAGCACCATGTTCTGCTGGAGACATGTCAAGGTTTCTAGGCAGAAAGCAATTTATCAATCTGTTGTGCTTACTTTCTCCTGACCTGTGTGATCAAGAGCAAATTGCCTGGGATGAAACAAAAAGAGTGAAAAAATGAAATGGGAGAGAGGTTACAACCTTCCTGCTTGCAAGGGGAGGCTGTAAAAGGGCATTTGAGGGAAGAACTGGGTCTTTCCCATTGCAGGGCTGCCTGTGCTCACTCAGATTTTCAGTGTCTGCAAATATGTGCTAGAGGCAGTTGACCGTTGCATTTTTGTCAGCTCCCTCCTCAAAGGCAAAACTTGACATCCTTCTTCTCTTTCCCTCTTATTTGTCTCCTTCCTCCTCCCCTTTTCCCCTGTCCACATGACAGTCATAAAAAGATAATGGAAACAATATGGGAGTAGTCCTGGTTAGAGCAGCTTCCTTGTGGATGAGAGCCACGTGCAGTAGCTGGGGAGGCTGTGAGGTCCCTTTGGAAAGCCAGAAAGGGCAGGTCATGGTGTTCTTGTTTCCAAAATCAGTGCTGTGCTAGGACTGTACTGGTGGAGTGAAGCCATGGGGATACCAGGCACTGCACTGGTGGGACAGGGAAGCCCAGTATGAGGTTATTATATTTGAATTGAGTTTTCTACTGAAATGCTCTTTAGGGCAAGGCCATCAGAGGGTGATAAAAGCATCCTGAACTCTCTCCTCCTCCCATCCTGCCCGTGGGCCTTCCCAGTCCCTGCCAGGCAGGAGCTGCTGTGGATGGGCCTGTTGACTGTAGCCTGCTGGTGGCTGTTTGCAGCCAGGAAGGACAATATGCTGATTGCAGAATCCGGTTTAATTACTCACAGCACATGCCATTAAGAGAAATTGGCTCGGCTTTCTCAGGAGCAACACATCTGAACTGACTCACCTTCATAAAACTTGGCTCACATGCTAATTAGATGGCTTGGCTTAAAAAGATTGAGCCCCTATTCTGCCACCAGCTCACAGGACTGAGTGTTATTTAAAGATCCTGGATTTCCTTATATAAGAGTTCAATTGTTTTTTCAACAGAAAAAAAAAAACCTCAAAAGAGAAAAGAAAAAAAGAAAAAACTCAACCCACCCTTTAAACAGAATATAAATTTATACATCATTGACTTCTTAATTTTCATGGAATTTCTCTCCCCCTCACAGACAGAAGTTGTATATACAGGATTTTAGTATTTCCTCTCCGGCTCCAGCCCCAATTTGAAGGACTGTAAAAGTTTGAACCGATTCCAACAGTGCGCGGTTTGCATGGTCTGTGCTGCGCTGCAGAGTCAAAACAGCCCACACAGTAACAGACATGCAGTAAATCTTGGGAGAAGTGTTTCCTTTCTTCACACACACACACACACACAGAGGATTGAAATTCAATTATAGCTTTAAAATAATACTGAAGTTTGGAGGCAGAGGATAAGAAAGCGAGCGGCGCTCCTCACAAGGAGGAACGCGGCGCGTTTTGAAGCGCGATCGGGTTTCAGGGAGCTCGGAGCTGATGATAACATGTTCAGCATATTCTGTGGTCAGGCTAGTGTGCAAACACCAACTCATTATTACTGAATGATCATAGCAGTTAATTGTCTTTGGAGAGAGATTTAGAGTCCCCTTGCATTGTGTTTTTTTTGTCTATCCCATGCACTTTTTCAGAGATCTTGGGAAGAACAGAATGCAAAGCTACAGATCATCAAATTAGCCTTTAATAATGCTGCGAGACCTGCGTGCACCACAAATGCACAAAATCCTTCCTTCTCCTCTGCTTTTTCTTCCTTGCACATATTATAAACAAAGGAAGAGAGCAGCAGGCTCTGTGCCAGATCTACCCATGTTTTCTCTTTATCTTTCCTTCCATCATGTTTTTGACTAATTATATCGCCGTGCCTGCAGGAGAGGGGCAATATCATCAGATATTTGCAAAATGCTCAGCAGCAGCAGCAGCAACGACTGTGGAACCCAAAACAACCCAGGACTTTGCTGGCTGAGCGTGAGGCACGTTTTAATAACAGAGTGACACTGGGTGGGGAGTTTGCCAGCAATGCTCACATCAACCCTGCAGCGTGAGGCTCAGCTGTTGTCCTCTATTGAAAAGGAGGCTGAGTTGTGATTTTGGAGAGGAGAGCAGCCCATTTGTTGCTGTCTCCCACGCAGGAATGAGCCCAGAGACTGGATGTAAAACCTTTAGTTTCCCTTCCAGGTCCCTAAAGGCTGTGAAAACGACCCGGCTGAGAGATAAACATCACAGAATCATAAAACAGTTTGGGTTGGAAGGGACCTTAAAGATGATGTAGTTCCAAGCCCTTGCCATGAGCAGGGATGCCACCCACTAGACCAGGTTGCTCCAAGTCCCAGCCAACCTGGCTTTGAACATTTCCAGGGGTGGAGAATCCAGAACTTCTCTGGGCAACCTGTGACAGAGTCTCACTACCCTCACAGTAAAGACTTTTTTCCTAATATCTAATCTTAATCTGGTCTCTTTCAGTTTGAAGCCATTCTCCCAGTGAGGAGGGAGTGAGGAGGGCAGTGAGGAGGTAAAAACAAGGAAAGGCAAACACAGCCCACGAGCCCAAGAGGTCTGACCAGCTGACACATTTCCAGCTCTGAGATATGGTGGTTGAACTTTGCCTTGGGATTGGTTGGATCAGGTGGAAAATCCATGGGGGTTACCCCCTTTCTCTCTTCCAGCAGGAATCAGCATTTGTATTTCCAGGGGTAGCTCCAGTAACTGGTTTCCCCACAGTAGCACAGTGGGGTTTTTTTTTACAGGTGTTCAGCAGCAAACCCCAAAACACAAAAAAACCCCAAAACCCAGGGGAGCTGGGCTGTGGAGGGTTGAGATTCACTCTCTGCCACAGAGGCTTAAAAAGTGCCTTTGGTTGATGCATTTCTGGAGTATTCATAAAATTAGCCAGAAGAAAGGAGCAGATGAGCAACATCTCCACAAACCACATGAGGCTTGCATCTCCACTTGAAGTTGCCTAACTGAAGCTTATGGTCCCCAGAATTTCAAAATCTGGTGCTGATTTCCAATGCCTTTGCTAACAGAATTTGGGTTTGGGATTGTAGCCTGGTGCAGTTCAGTCCTGCATCCCTGTAAGTTTGGACAGAACAGGCTGGAGGGTTGCACATCAGTGAAACATTACTGAAATGTGTCCCTGCCCATGGATTTCAGTACTGTCTGCTCTCGTAAGCAGCCTGTTGCACAAGTCACATTGCCTGTGGCCAGATCAAAGACCAAGGGTCTTTCCAAGTATTTTGGGTATGTTTCATTCCATCTTTGGTCCTTTCTCTATCCTAAGCAAACACTCTGCCATCCAGTCATTACTTTCACCTGAATCGCTTGGTCAACCAAATTTGGCAAAGGCAGGTGGCCTCATAAATAGTTTGGGTTTTTAATGGATTTGTGCAAACTGCTGGTAGGGAGAGCAGTGACTTGGCCCCTAGAATGAGGCCACAGGCCCCTCCACTGCTGGACAGTGCAAAGTGTACTGCTGACCATGTCTTTCCTGTCCTGGGGAAAAGAGGAAAAGCTGTAGGGGAAAAGTCTTCAGGAAAATAGGTTTCATTAGGAAAATAGGTTTCATTAAGCCTGCTACTCCATTTTTTTAAAATTCTGTTCAGTTCAAAATCTAATGTTGCAGTACATTGTAAAGTATATCTGTCTGGGGTGTTTTGCTTTTTTATATCCTCTTTCCAATAGCCCTTTGGCCATGCTGGGGAAGGACTCCAAAAGATGCTTTTCTCCAATTGCTGATGTATAACCCTTGATGTGGTTCCCTTCTAAGACCAGGTTACATAATATACTGTTACACTTGGGTGTGCTGACACATGACAGTGTAAAGCATTCTTCAGTTAGTAACCCCTATTTTGGGGTCTTTGGAATGAGATCATGTCTAACCCTGGAGCTGGCACACAGGAGACATGAGGCTGCACCAACATGCCTGACATTTTAGTGTTGTGTCCAGCTGCTGTCAGTAATATACCCAAAAACTGAGTTGAAAATGTCATAATGATTGGAAAAACACTGACTTGATTTTTTTTTCCCATATTCATTCACATATTAAGGAGTGAAAATGCTTTCACAGCTGATGGTTCAATGTAGACTGGTTTCCATGCACCCCACAGCTCTGAGAATCCCCATGGATATGTAATTGTCTGAGCCATTTTGGGTCACCAAGCAGACAGGTTATTTCAGTCACTGCACATTAAACTTCTGGGAGCCTCTAAAGTGAGGATTTGCTGCCACATAAAACTGGCGTGGGATGGGCTTGGGAGCCAGGATTTGGTAGTATTTCATCAGAGCATTTCCAAGCAAGGGCACCAGAGCCATTAGGGGCTTTGGGACAGACTGGACCAGAGTGGTGGGGAAAACAAGTCCCTTTGCTAATGGAGCAACTTTATTTTTGCTTCCTGTTCAGAATGATGCCCCTAAGACATTGCCTGAGGACAGAAGCTCTCATCTACCACACACAAGAGAAGAGGGCTCTGTTATTCAAAGTTCATTTAAAAATACTTAGATGACTCACAGGGAAGGACAAATTAGCTTAATCTTGCCAAACCTTAGTGGCTTTTTTTTTTTTGGTGGTTGTTGTTGTTTGTTTTATTTTGTTTTGTTTTTTTTCTTTTTTTTTTGTTTTTTTTTTTTTTTGTCCTAGGAGTCTTCAATGCTCATCCAAAGGTGGGAGCTGGGCATCCTGGGGAATGGTTTGGACAAATTAGAGGGACCATGCTGGGTGGAAGCTGGGGATTTCTCTTCCAGAGTCTTTTGCCTACTAGGCCCCTTCATGTAAACTACCCCAGCTGATGTACAGCATCACAGCCTCTCATTTTGCCTCCTTTTGGCTTAAAATAAGTGAGATGAGGGCTGGATGCTGGTGCAATGACTTTTACTATTACAAATCTTGTCACAAGCTGCCACCTGAAGGTGCTATTATTCACCTGTTTCTTTTGCTTTTTGTGCCAGAAACATGAGCTTCTTGTCACAAGGATGAATTTCTCCTTGTTGTTTTTAAGGCAGAAGTCCTCTGGCCTTCAAATAAGCAAACACCAAAGGCTGCATCTCATACTCACTGAAAACTAGTGTTTGGAGAAAGATATTTTATTGGGATGAGAAGCTGAGCTGTGAGAAACAGATATCTGTTTATTTGTTTGTTTGTATGCCTTAGCTACAGAACTCAACATTTGTAAAAAATTTAGGTCTTGCTCTGGCTAAGCTTAAAATTTGCAACTTTATTTCAATAACCCAAGAAATAAAAAAAAAAGCATTTTTGTGTCAAGCCAAAATGTTCCTTTGGTTAAAAGAAAAATGTTTTATCTTCAGGCAGAAGATGTTCTTCAAATCTACATCTTAGAGCTTTGTATGATGATAGCCTAAAAATCTTTTCTGCCACAGAAGGAGAGCCCATGGCCTTCTCTCCAGCCTGTAGATTAAATTTCCCAATATTCATAGACTCACAGAATGGTTTGGGTTGGAAGGAACCTTAAAAGGTCATGTAGTTCCAACCTCCCTGCCATCAACAAGGATGCCATGGAAAGGGATGCCCTGTCCATGACATATTCATGTGGATGCATGAGAATTTTAATAGTGTCAGTAAGAGAAAATGAAAAATCCCACCAGAGGCCTTGAACATGGTGGCTCAGATGGCACATTGCAGCCTGTATCTATACTGGGAGTGCCTTTTGCACAGAGCTCAGCAAACCATGATGCTTCCCACACTTCTGCAGCTGCTTTTGAGTCTCCCACAGCTCACCTTTCCCTGGGGGCGGCTGAAGCTGGGCCCTATCATCCCCAGCAGCAGGAGGTGGTGTGTGGCTGGTTCAGGGGACAGCATGCTGCCCCTGCAGAGCTGACCTCAATAATTCAACCCATGGGGCTTTGGAAATGCTTAATTGTGAAGCTCTGTCCTGTGGTCTCGTGGTTTGAAGCAGGAAGATGGGAGATTTTCAGATTGCCCCAGGAAGAGGAGGAAATCAAAGCAAGGTCCCTCATAGTGAATGTACTACCCATGAAGCTGTTGGGTGAAAGAAAGGGGTGTTGATGTGTGTAAGGGAGAAACAATCATAACTTCATTTTGGGGTAAACTTACTCCCCACTGAAGATAAATAGTCTGGCCTTCTCTGCTTAGTCCCAGCCTCCCATTCAAATCTTTGGGTTTTCTGTTCACAGAATGACCTTTAATTGTGTTAAAGGCTCTGCAAATCTCTGTTTTGGAGAGACTGGTAGCTAGAATGGAATGGTTCCTTACGTAAAGCCAAGAGACATGAATAGTTCAAGGCAGCTGCAGGGATTAATGCTTTGCAGGGCAGCTCTTTGTCTTGGGCCATGGAGAGGACTGGTATTTGGCACTCTGTTTTGCTGCATATTTTATGGTCTGGAAGAGGTCTTAACAACTTTTATAATGCAGTCACTCCACAATGGCTCTCTTCAGTGGGGCTGAGAGCTCACTGATAAGAAAACATGCACTATTTCCCTTTTTGCATGGGCATATGGGACAGGGTGTTCTCCTTCCTTCCAGGTAGAGGTGAAAGACTCGCTGCTAGGATCTGAGGTTCCAAAGGTCATGAGATTTAGGGTGGAGTTGTGAGTTTTGGCAAGATGACACATGGTTTTGGTTTGGTTTCTGCTTTCAGAACGGGAACATGCTCATGTGCTGAGCCACTGGCACAGGGTACTTGGGGTCTGAGACCATGACCAGTGCTCTGCAATGCCAGACCTGGGGATACAAAGACAACCCTTAATAGACACCAGTTCATGATATTCAGTGGTAAAGGAGGTGACCTTGAGCCTTGTAGGATTATCTGATCTCTGAGGCCAATTGCTATTGTATGCACTAAGCCACTGCTGGTTGCTGCATTTCAGGCAAACAGAAAACATCTTGGTCATACCTAACTACAAACCCTTGCTGCTCTACCAGCTACAATACCAAATTCCCTTCATGCTGCTTATTTCTTGCAGTTTATTTCTTCTTTCCAGCATATATTTGCTTTCCACTTGTTTATTACAACAGCATTTGTCTCTTCTGGCTCAACCTTTGCTTCCTAAAAGCTTGCAGCAAGTCCAGCCACTGCTCTCACTGAGATGGAAGGAGAAATCAGGTGCAACCTCCTTCTAGGCTATAGGAAATCTGTAGGGAGGTGGTCCCATTTTGAAATTTTGTACAGAGGAAATGCACATTCTGTGAGATCATCCACTGTGATATCTGTTGGGAGGAACTAGAGATGCCATGTGCAGTGTTCAGCTCACCCAAATCCCGTCTGACAGGAAAAGGAATTCCTGTGTAATAAAAATTAAGATAATTGCCTATGAAGAAATGTTTCATTGTCGAGAGTATTTTCATACACATTAGTGGAGAGGAGGTCAAACTCAGAGAACATAAGATCAAGTCCTGGAAGAGATGTCTTTGTTTTTGTTTGAATTACCATTTTGTGGTTTTTTTCACAGATGTTGTTTGGTTCTGGGGTGAGTCTTCACTTATTTTTCTGTGGAAAGGTTTAAAGTCCTAGAACTGTGGAAGCTCTAAGCAAATCAAATATTTCTGTTCTCTCCATCTATTCTACATCTATTGAGGAAGATATTCCACATATATTGATGAAAATCACTGTTTTCTTCCAGCATTTCAAAGTGCAAAGTTGAGCAGTTGACCTGGCTCCATCTGAACCCCCAGACCAGACCTGCTCATCTCTGAATGTGAGGATACTAGGAATATGGAGTTTAAAGGAGTCAGAGCTGGCTGCAGAGAAGTATCTGATCCTCCCCTCTTATCTGTTCTGATCCTGCATAAACAAACTTAATGTCAAGGGACAGTGAAAGTAAAGTGTGATTTTTATGTTAAAGAGAGGGAAAATTAAGAAAAGGAAAAATGTGGGGGGAATAAGAACTATTATAGATTTTTGCACTTTTGTGGCTGGAGTAAGGGCAGTTGGGTGGAGGATGAGGACACAGCTGTGCAGGAGATGCTGCTTTAGTTTTTCATTTCCCTATAAATACATGTAAATTCAGGACTACTGGGACTGGATTTGTAGTGAAGTTTGCTAGGAGAAGAAGTGGGGGATGGATTTAGGGAGAGAAAAATTACGAGAAGATGCCTTCAAAATATTAAGAATCAGGAGAGATTCTCTTGCTGATGTTGGCCATGGGCTTGGAATACCTTGATTTTGTTCTGGGGTCAACCATAGGACATCATGAAAACCCTTCAGCTCATGCAATTGCTTTGCAGTTGTAAC
Source organism: Trochalopteron elliotii (assembly GCA_024734555.1). Lineage (NCBI taxonomy): Eukaryota > Metazoa > Chordata > Aves > Passeriformes > Leiothrichidae > Trochalopteron > Trochalopteron elliotii. The sequence continues at coordinate 342,558 of JANPWX010018938.1, forward strand.
AGGCTTAGGAAAAGGTTCTTCCCCCAGAGGGTGTCTGGGCCCTGAACAGGCTCCCCAGGGCAGTGGTCACAGCACCAGCCTGGCAGAGCTCAAGGAGTGTTTGGACAATGCTCTCAGGCACCTTCTGGGATTCTTGGGGCTGTCCTGTACAGGGCCAGGAGCTGGACTTCATTGGTCCTTATGGGTTTCTTCAAGCTCAGGATATTCTATGATTCTCTGATCACTGTAGAGATTCATTCTGGAGTGCCTGTAAACCTCCATGGACTTGGACATGCTGGCTGCATCATTTCTTCACAGTGGTTCAGAGAAGCCAGAGTCTGCACAAGATAAGAGACCCTTTGACTGAATCCCTTGTGCATTCGGGAGCCTGTTGTAGCAGTTTGAGGTACCACATGAAATACATTAGGTGTTAATCTGGGAAATAATTCCTGATTTTCCACCAAAGGGATCCAAGAAAGAGATAAAAAGGATGCCTTTGGACCAAATACATTATCTTCTCATCTACTTTGGCTCTGCTGAACGTCAGCACTGGCATATTAAGAGCAAAGATTTGAAAGCAACTCTTCCTGTCTGCAAGAAAAGGGCAGTGATTGTGGGGTGGAACAACACCTGATGGTTGGGATCCTGATAGGATTAGCAAAAGCCTAGAACTGAGCTTCCAGACAACATACTGCTGACAAACAGGGTTTGCAAACTTTCAGATTTTGATCTCTGCTTGTTCTTGTGCAGTAGTCGAACGGGTCCTTGAAGGAACATGTTTCACCACTCTGTCCTTCCAGAGAGACCTGATGTCAGTTTGATACTGAGGGACCTTGGACTGAGCAGCAGTGGCTGCCTTTCTGCTCATCTCCTTCAGCTGCACTCTCCAGAGAACTCTTTTTTTCCCCCTCTTTGTCTCCTGCTTAGTATTATTTCCTTCTGTTTGTCCTTGATTTTAACAACTGAGAATGTGCCTATGTGTTGTCTACACTGGATTTTTGAATGAGTGCCTACTGGGCAGCTGGTGTTGTCGGCATTTTGGTCTATACTGATGGGAAGAAAGGAGAAAGACTTGGATTCAGGACTCCAAAAATTGAAACCACCTCATTTTTCATCCCCTTTGATTAACTCACTGGTTTATTTGCCTGTAACAATGACAAATGATGCCACCAGCTGATGCTATCACATTTGGCAGACTCATCCTGGTTTTGAACTCGTCAATTAAAACTCTACATTTTATGGTAATGCTTCATGATCTCTTGGGGAAAAAATGTCTCTGACAGATACAAACTAAGCAGGAATCTAAAAGGTTCCCAACAGTACTGACAAATAGTTCCTTTATGTCTTACTATTTATTCAGAACTACTAATATTCACCAATGCTGCTCACTACCATGATTGTAGGATGTGTTTTATTCTCATTGGGTCTTTTGTTGGCTTTACTGTGAGTCTAATGTTGATGTTATTTACACCAGTGTAAACTGGGAGCACTTCCACAAAAATTGACTGTGCTGGCTTTACACCAGTACAGGCTCCAGAAAGGCTAAAAATGCCTCATCCAAGCAGCTGAGGGCAGGTGGTTGCTTGTTGAAGTAGAGATCTCACCTTTCACTTAAAATCTGATTCCTGCCTTCCTGGCTTTTAGAGGAGGCTCTCTGAATGCAGAAATCTCAAACCAAGAAAGCAAACTAAAACTGCAAATGTTATATTCTTCCCCTCTTGTTGTGGTTGTTGAGTTTTCAGGTCAGATACTGCTGAATGTCAGGGCTTTGCAAAGCAGTTACCACATGGCTGTTGCATCTATCAATGCCAACAACAGTTTTGGTCTCCAAGATTCTCTGCTTGTGGAATGGACCAAACCCTCTCCTGTCCTGTATTGCATCTGAAATATTTTACATCCAATGGAGAGGAACACACACTCCAACTTCCCCAGACTACCTGGCATGCTCCACTAGGGGACCATGAATCCCACCTAATGTCCTAAAATCCAGTTTAATTGCCATCATGAAATGAACAGGTGAATTCAAACTTTGACCCTGCAAGGTCTGTACCCAAATCCTCATGTCCCTGCAAGCCACAGAACTTATCCAGGAAGAGGGGATAGAAAGAAATCTTCAGGAGAAGCTCCAGGCATGGCTCACAGGAAAGTAAATGGTTCCCTTGAGTGTTCCCCTGCAAGACAGGAGCAAGAAGACAATTTGAATTTTTTTTGCTCACCAAGGTACAGAGGAAAATGGGGGAGGTGTTCAGATCCACTTTTCTGGGGAACAGCTCTAATAAAATCAGGGATGTGATGATCTGTGCTTGCTGCTCTGAGCTCTGCAGCACATGGAAGAGGAGGATGAGTCAGGAACCACACACCTGGAGCCACCAGGTAGACCCAAATGGCCTTGCATTTGACATGAAGTCTAATTTTTGCAGGCAAAGCCAGCAGAATGAGGGGCTGTGTTGTAAGTCTGACCTGCAAAATGCAAAGTACTCATCCCCCCCACTCCCCATGGTGCTGTTAGTAATTAATTCAGCACATCTGCTAATGCTCCTTGTCTCTCTCCACTGCCCATGGCTCTTGTTTAAATGTTAATACCGCATGTGCTACCTTTTATCTGGAGATGAAGATGGATTGCTGTGTCAGACTGGATTTAGATTCATTTTGCTGTTAAAAATTTGTAATTATATTGAAAGGTTGTATGAAGTCCAAGACCTCTCTGGCTACTGTGGTTAATTAGCTGCTACAGATATTGTGCATTCAATCAAATTGTTCTCACTGCATTAAATTTGGTTATTAAACACTTGAAATAGCTGAGATATTAGCAATGCTTGATCGCTGGAAGGTCACACTCTTCGTTACTCATCCAGGCTGTGTGTCAGGCAATTTAAGTGCAAATGGACTTGTGGGTTGAAGAGCCCTCTGAGAAGGGATTTGATAATGGTTGGCAGATTTGCACAGACACTGAGGATGTAGTGGGAGGATGGGACTGGGACTTTATGATGAGATGGCTTCTTCATTCAGCAGATCAGGTGAGATTTGTTCCTGCTTGCAGGTTCCACCAAGCAAACAGCGTTCATGAGGGACCGACTGAAAATGTCCTGTAAGGCTGTTAGCAGGAAGGGAGAGGATTGCTCCAAATAAATTCAGATGCAAGTAGAAAAAAACCTTTCAATGTTGATATGAATTTGGGAAGGGAGCTATCACGCATAAACAGAAATAAATGTCTTTGTGCTGATACTCTGGAAAGAGTTGGCTTTTGACAAAGCCTTGTGACCACAGCCAAGGAAGACATCTCTTGAAGGTGCATTGGGTGGCACCAGCAGACAGAAGAAAGCTCCTGAGTGGTGGTCTGGGTTCTGCCCAGTTTTTGTGAAGGCATCATGGGATGTGGCTGAGACAGTCCGTGGGGTGCCCAACACAGACACCTTCACCCTACAGATGGGGCACTGAGGCACGAGGTTCGTCAAAGTCACAGACAACAGAAATCTAATCTTTTCTAGAAACTAACCCAAAGCTTCTCCATTGCTCAAAGTGCACTTCAGTGCTTTATTGGGGTTATTAAAGACAGCCCTCAGCCCCCCTCTGCAGGGATGATGCTGCTGCAGCATGGGGTCAATACTTCAAAGCAGTGCAACAGATCTTCCCTCCTCAGTACCTCTCACCTGCCATCTCCATGTCACTAAGTGAGGAAGACAGTCAATATTCAATTCCCCAAAAAAAAGTGCAGCAAGCTATGCTGCACCCCTGATTCTTACTCCAGGAGCTCCCCAAAAATCATTATTGCTATCTGCTCCTCTGCAGGAATGTGTGTGCTTGCCTTCATTGGTCTTTCTTTTGGAAAAATACAGAGAGGAGGTTATTCTTTCCCCCTCCACTGGACATGTGCTATCTCCCAGCCCCGCAGCCTGCAGCTGGTTTTCTTTGTCAGAGGATTTTGGCTGAGCTGCCGTGATAATTACACAGCTGGGCAGTGGGAAATCCCGCCCAGTAGCTGACGCCTGCCTAATCGCCGCTGGTTGTGTTCGGAGACTCCAGGACCTGCTGTAATAACACAGCCACTTAATTAGTCTTTTCCTGACTAAAGGCTTTGGAAAGCAAAGCAATCACAGCTTCCTAGATCCTCTTAACTATGTGAGTACACAACGGGTGAAAACAGCCCTGATAAAGGGCCACAAAAGGAGCTTATGCAGCTGGGTGTCAAGTCTTTGCCCTGCCTCAGTTTCCCCTTCTTGGCTTTCTTGTTGTCTGGTGTCAGGACAATCCAAGTAACACCCACTCCTGGGGCGTGGTTTATTACAAGGACATTACAGTTCAAAGTGTCAGGATAAATCAATATAAACATTTCCTTCTGTCCCGGGGCTGTCTGGCATTTCACCCACCTCTCCATTTGTGAAGCTTTCACCACAAGCAGCTCCAGCTCACCACCCAGGCTAGCTGCTCCATGCAAGTGCGTCTGAAACCAGGCTGTGCTGTTATTTTAGCGTGTTTCCAGGTTTGTATCAATGACAGAGTGTCTCCTCTGTGTTTGGAGAATTCAGACGCTGAATTAACAGTGAGCTGAATCGCAGTAATTTACTCTGCCTGTGCTTTCACCCTGTTGCATCTGGGAAAACTTTGCAGAGATTTAAACTAATTTATTCCCCTTGCCCTGCTTGCCTTGGGCTTAGGAGACAGCATTGTTGACCACGGCTCAGCTGACAGCATTGCACTGTGTCAAAGCTTAAATAAACTTTGCTGAAAATCAGAGTTAAAAGAGTGTAAAGGGCCATTATTATCCAAACATGGAAAAAGAAAAGAAAACCCCTCATCTTCTCCCCTTCCTCATTGACCACCCAGCCCCCTCATAATCCCTCATTACTCCTTTCTTGCCTGGACTATGAGAATTTACCAGCCCCTCAGACCTTCCTCCTTATCCCTGACCCATCCCCAAATCCTGACAATACCTTCATCCTCATAACCAGCTGCTGACCTTTCTCCTCCTCACCCACACATTCTTTATTCTTCCCTTCTCCAACCACCCCAAATCCATCTCCTTCTGTCAGCAGTTCCTGTCTTGGCTGATCTCTCCAAACATCCTTCTCAAAGTCCTCCAAGTTGGCATTTTTGCTGTGTGGCAATCCCATTTTTGCTAAAATTTGAGACTCTTCACCTCTCCTTTTCCTGGCACACTCTTCCACTTGCCACTGATGTGTGGTTGCCTTCCCTGTGCTGGCCTTCCTTTGCCTGGTCTTCCTCTGCCTGCTCTGGCAGGGCATCAAATAACAACCACAGAAAACATCCAAACAGGCCTTGAAAACAAGAAAAATGGGGTACTTAAAGGGGGAAAGCAGACATAAGATGGCTCTACTTAATTACAAAGACTCCAAGATCTCTTTGGTTGGATGACTGAAATTCAAAACCCAAATTTTTATTGTAGTTTGCTTTGTAAAGGTGCAGTATTAAACTCTGGCACTCTGACTCCAGTCCAGATTTCCTCCTCTTCTGTGCAGTTTCTGGTTTCAGTGTTGGGTCAGATCAAAGTTATCCCTGGGAACAGGGTGCCAACACCTTCTCCATTCTGAGCTGGGTTTGCTCTTCAGTTCCACCTCCAAGTTCAGTGTCCAGAGCAGAGCTATATTAATGTTTTCCATTTTCTGTTTAGTTCCTACCACTGTATTTATGTCAGGAGTTCATAATATCTAATTCTTCTCGTCCATCTTTCACATCCACATATTTTGTGCCAAATTGTGAACATTAATACAGATTGTACCAGTTCTTTGTGGTAGATCCAGGGGCAGCAGCTTTAACAAACCTGAGGGTAATTGACATTTAGGCACTTTGGAGGACACGTACCAGCACCTTCTTCTCCCAGAACCACATGCCCAAATGTGTTCCCAGTACAAACACTGCTGAATCCAGACTCCAGGTATTTATTTTCCTTTGCTACATTTCTTATTTCCTAAGAGTTGGTATCTCACAGAAAAAGCTCAAGCCGTTCCCAGCTCAGAGTTGTCTGTCCCCCAGTGCAGCTCCACAGCTCTAAAGCTTGGCCATGTGGTGGTCAAAACCAGACCAGGGTCACCAGCCTGAGCCCCCTGCATGAGAAAAGAGAGGAGGGGAGAGGAGATAAACGTGAGGGCATGATAGTCCCTCCAATGGATCTGCTTACAGAGCTCTTGGGTGAAATTGTTCATTCAAAACATTCTTTTTGCTGAAAATGCCTTTAAAAAAAAAAATCAAACCAGAAATCTGTGGGAAATGTCCAATTTCAACAACAATTTTAAGGTTTTCATTGAGGAAGAAAAAGCTTGAAAAATGTGCAGTTTTTTGGCAAAAGTAAGCTAAGGAGTTTGGCAAAAACCCAAACGAAAACCAAAAACCAGAAACCCCAAATTGTTTTGGTTTCTGGCCAAAATGTTTCCAGTTTTTGATTGCCAGAAACCAAACATTTTTCAGTTTTTGCTTCTTGAATGAAAACCCCTGAATGTCTGTAGAAAAATGTTAAGATAAGCTTTTGTTTTCACCTCTTGTCTTTTGTATGAACAGAAACAATTTCTGCCTTTTCCCTTTTCCCTCTGTAAATGGATGTGTGTGTCTATGGGACTGTGATGTTCCATTTCTGAGCTCCATTTGCCTGTCAACCTGAACTGCAGCACTTTCTCTGCCTGGCTTAATTCCTCCAGCCCTGGCTGTCTTCCCATTTCTGGCTGTTTGTGGGTAGGTTTGAGCATCCTCTGCAAAACACTTTGGGCCTTCAGCTTCCAGAGATGTCAGGAGTATCTGAGGATTGCAAACACATTACAGAACTAGCTGGGCATTATGCAGGATCTGGCCCTCAAAAATCTACCTTCATCTAGGTGGGGAAGCCTGGATTAGGCAACACATCTTGGCTTCCTAACTGTGATTTTTCAGCCTTGCTTACCACCCACTGTGCCTGGGATTACACCTGTCTGAGGGTGCATGTTCTGCATCGCTGTGTTCCAGCTTGGATACACTCCCTTAAAAACAATTACTTCATGTGGTGGATCTAGTTAACACTCCTTCCAGCTCCGAGCTGCCTCTGACCCTGCAGATGCTAAGTGTTAGCAGTTGTGCTCTAGTTGCTGTAATTCTCATTACCTCAGTGTAGACAAGACCTGTTTGCACCTTAAAAGCTTAAAAAACTTTTAGGGGAGTCCCTACGGAGGGTTTGATGATGGGGGGAGATTTTTTCTTCCCAAAAATGCTGAGTGCCAGTATCTGCCAGTTCCTTCACTGGACCTATGTGAGATGGGCACTTGTGGCAGCTCAGCCAACTTTTTGCCCTTTACCAGCCTGCTGAAGTCATCGCCAAATATAAAGCCCAGCCCTTGTAGGTTTTCTTCTTGGTTTCAGATGTGAAGGTGACCAGCTGTTGATTGAGTGTTGCAGAGATCTTTGGAGAACAGTGTGCATTCAGCTTGGAGATGAAGGGCTAAATTCAGACCATTTGTGCTCTTGGCATGCTGTTCCTCCCCATCGCTGTGTGTTTGCTTTAGAAGTCTGACTGGCTGACATGCCCCGGCCGCCAGCTAATGCGGATTAATTCTGACTCTCTTCAGGCTTCAAGGAAACAGATTGTGGAGGGGTTTTCATCACAAGGGGAATGAAAGAAGCTAGCAGAGTATCTTAACCCAAACCACGTCACCCATTGCTTTCAATCAGAAAGGAGGACAGATGAGATTAACCTCAAAATCCCCCCCTGGCTTCCTTGTGGACACTGCAAACCACAGTGCCAAGGGAGAGAGGAATGCAGGAAGGGGATGATTTTTTTTTTGTGGACATGTAAGGAACTGGACTTAGACCACCAAGCCCATTCCACACTGGCCACTGAACAGTCATCAGAGGGTGTTGACTTTTGACCACTACTGTTTTTGTTAACAGGAAAAATAAAACCATATGTTGCCTAAGTAGATGCACAAAACTTTTCTCCAAATCCCCACAGACAAACTGTCAGCAGCAAAAGTATTTACTTTGGTAATGCAGCTGGGCTTAATCCCAGCCCCATTGTGTTTGTGCATGCCTTTTCACCACGGAGCTCAATAACATGCTGTTTGTGAAGAGGGTGAATGAATGCATGCAGTATGATTTCGGTTATTAGGCCTATCGGTTACAGCCCTAGACAAAAGGCTGGAGTCAACAATGGTAGCACTACACAGGCCCTGCTCATGCTTTGAGTTAGGCTAAATGGAAATCTCAGTCATCAGTCACGTCAACTGGCCATCAGCTTGAGGTAGGACAGCAGGACTTGGCCCGGTGGTGTGGATCCTCAGCTGGCTTAAATCAGCGTAAATCCAGTGTAGTCCAAGGAGCCACAGCTGAGGATTTTGGCGCCTACTGTCTATTTTTGAGTTTAGTGGTTGTTGAATGCTTAATTCTCTGGGCTGCAGACTCCTGCAGCTGAGCCATGGATGTGCTCTCAGGCTCTTTCCTCCTTGCTGGAGGGGTCACAAATGTCAGTGAGGTCCCTGGATGGCACCTCTGTATGTGCCAGCCCTGGGGCAATCCCAAACACAAACACAAGCTGAGTCCAGAATGGGTTGAGACCAGCCCTGGGGAGAAGGACTTGGGGCTGTTGGTGGTTGTGAAGCTCAACACAGCCCCTGAAGAAAATTGTCAATGTGCTCATGAAGCCCAAAAAGCCAAGTGTCTCCTGGGCTGCATCACAAGAAGGATGACCAGAAGTTCTGAGGAGGTGATTCTGCCCCTCCACTCTGTTCTCATGAAACCTCAACTGCAGTGCTGTGTCCAGCTCTGAGCCCCCAATATAAGAAGGATCTGAACCTGCTGGAGTGAGTCCAGAGGAGGTCACAGAGGTGATCAGAGGGCTTGAGCACTTTTGCTATAGAGATAGGCTGAGAGAGCTGGGAGTGTTCAGCCTGGAGAAGAGAAGGCTGTACCTTCCAGTATCTAAAAAGGCTTCAAGAGGGCTGGAAGAGGGACTTTTTACAAGGACATTGAGTAACAGGACAAGGGTGAATGGCTTCAAACTGACAGAGGGCAGGTTAAGATTAGATATGAGGAAGAAATTGGTTACTCTGTGGGTGGTGATGCACTGGCACAGGTTTCTCAGAGAAGCACTGGAAGTTCTCAATGCCAGGTTGGATGGGGCTCTGAACAACCTGGACTAGTGGAAGGTGTCCCTGTCTGTGGCCAGGGGGTTGGATAGAGATGATCTTCAAGGTCCCCTTCTAACCCAAACCATGTGAGGATTTTATGATGTGGCCTCATCAAAATTTGTGTGCAGAGTAACTCCGTGTTTGAGTACTATGAACACTGAATGTTTTAAACAGGTGCTGGGGGAGATCAAACCAGGCACTAAATCTGTTCTCTTGTGAGCAAACCTTTGCAATCAAGGGCAAGTCCTACAGCAGCAGGTTCATGGCTGGTGCTAACACTGATTTGGGCATGAACCCACTCCTAATGGGAGAGTACTGTCAGAATGTCCTGGTCCATGCTGGGCTGGTGACAGGGCATGGTGCACCCTCATTACAAACTTGCCAAAGGGCTGATTTACAACGTGGAAAGCTGAAGCTGTTGCAATTGTAGTTTGGAAAGGGGGTGGAAACCCACTCATTGTTACCAGAACAGCTATGATATTTCAGAATGGTTCTTTCTGACACATCTGCAGCTGGAGGTGTGAAAGTAGTCCAGCTCCCATGAAAAACTGTTTTGATGCCTTTTTCTTGTGCTGGAAGTGCTGCATGGAGATGAATTTGTAACAAACAGAGTTGCGCTGTAAGTTTGAGGAACCCTGACCATGGTTAGCTTAATGCAAATTATCTGTTCCCAAACACAAAATGAGGAAGAGGCCAAATTTCTTTTTGTAAAAAATACAAAGGACTGCTTTTCTCAGGGTAAAGGCTCATGGATAAACCAGATGTTCCCAGATAAAAGAAGATCTGGTTCTGCTGACACTTCCATAAACCATTTTTATCAATATAATAAACTTGAGCAGGTTGCTGATAGATCTATGCAACACAAACCATTCAGACCTGCAAAAAAAAAACCAAAAAAAACCCAAAAAAACCCCATGACAAGATGGGTGATTTAAAATATCCTTTGAAGACCTGCACAGCAAGGTAAAACGTCTGATCAAACTTAGGGACAGTCTCTAAAATACTTGTGTTAAGGCTGACACCATTTGCTTCACAAAAAATACCACAGTGCAACCAGTTATTTGCATAACACCAAACTTTTGGGATGAGAAGTTGACATATTTTGGAGCAGTGGCAGAGAAACGCAAGGAGAAATTAAACCAGAGAAAAAAGCCCAGAACCTTGGACATGCTCTGGTAACACACACTTTCAGCATCACAAAGCTATGAACCTATGGCTGTGTCAGAGTACTGCCATCAGTAACATAACCTGATTAAAACACTGACACTGTGTGCTGTGAACTGCACAAAAGAGAAACCTTCTGTCCTGAAGAGCTGATGGGCACCAGGAGGCCAGGGCAGGGCTGGGAGCCTTTGCAGAAGACAATGAGGCAACCATAAAAATGGAAAATGCTGGTATTTTTTCTGGTTTTCTGGGGAGTGGCAAAATGACTCTTTTGTGGAAGAATTTCAGCTTTCAGCAGAGAAAATGATCCTTTTGATTTTTTTTTCCCAAAGAAATTTTCCTCTCTTTATTTTTTATTTAGGCTGTTGTTGCCACTGAATCTCAAGATGTTCTTCAAAATTTCCTGTGGGGCATGAGACTGGGAATTAATTAAAATAATTCTTTCTATATGGAAGTCCTAAACCTTTCAATGTTGCCCTCATCCCTCTTCTCCTCCTCCTCATTCAGAACTCAGTCCCCTATTCAAGATTGTCCTTGAGAAAAGCTGCTTTAAGGGAATCCCAATGCTTAGCCCCACACATTTTTTTTCTGTTGCTTGGCAGTTTTCTGCCTTGCAGCCATGCCAAAATAGGTGCTCGTGGGTCGTGCTACAAATGGAGTCTCTGCAATTTCTTCAAATCTCACTTATTTTCTTTCCCCCCGCTTTGGTGCCAAGTGTTTTCTTTCTCTGACCTCCTTTACAGATGGTTGAACAGGTCCTAAGGAGGAAAACATTCAGGGACCTCTTTAGCTGGCTTTGCCTCTGGAAAAATGTCACATGGAAGATGTCAGGGGAGCATTTTCTGGCCAGTGCCTTGTGTCATTGAAGCAATCAGCTCTTTGAGTTCAGCCGTGGGCGGAACAAGGTCTCCTCTGCTGATCTCAGTGCTGTGTCTTCCCATGCCAAATACCTCCAGGTAATGGAGGTCTGAGCAGCACACCCAGGGTGGGAATTGCTTGGGAAAGGACACGAGTATGAGCACTCCCAGAAAGGTCACGGGTTGTTGGTTAATGCCATTTCCAAGGCTCCCCATGTCTTTGCTTGGCCACAGTGCCCGGAGCAGGCTGCTGCGGGAGAGAGGCTTGAACCACAGGAAAATTATAAGTGAGTTAAAATGCTCGTGGCCTCCTTGAGCCAGCTAGGATGCTATTTAAAGGACTGTATTATTCCCTGCTGCATCTTCTGGCCTGCACAGGGAGCTTTCATTAGCAGGGCTGGCAGAGAAAGAGAGATAGCGCCTTGGAGAGCTCACGCGGCTTTCCACAACATCTCGGCTTGAAAGAGCCTTTGACTCTGCATCTCACAAAATGTTTTCTCTGAGCTGTCAAAATATGCATCTGTCAAACCAGAGGAGTCTGGAATGTGTTACGTGCACTGGTGCACTGTAACCAACAGAGCTGGAGCCGTGGGGAGGGGGGCACAGCAGGGGCTCCCTGAATCCCAGTGAAGACACCATGGTCCATGGGGGATGTATGAGGTCCTAGGAAGTACCTCAACCCCTCAGAGCCAAGGTGGGTTCTCCTCAGGAGCCACAAATATTTTGAACCCTCTTAGGTTTGCAAGCAAGCAACATTTTGCTACCCTATCCCTCAAAGAAGGGCAGGTCCCTTGGTTTTCCTCTCTTCCACATGGGTAGACCCTCCCAGCAGTGGATGGGAGGGTGCACAGGCAGGGACTCAGGGTCATGTGTCACAGCACACAGTTACAGCCTCCCTGGGTTGAGCTGAGAACCCTGACAGGTGACAGAACTTCCAGACCTGGTGTGGTCCTGCCTGCCCCAGAAAAAAACCTTTGTGGACTGGAGGCTCTCCTGCCCTGCTGTGTCTGAGCTGTTGAGGAGCAGGACACTGACCATCACTCAGCCTTAAAAACATGTGAGGTCCTGTTGTAATTTGGAATTCAGCTCTCAGGAGTCCATTTTCTGTGTCTCATGCCCAGCCCTGAGGACATGAAGGCTGTTGAAGGGGGCTGTTCCAACATCCAGAATTTTCTAAGGAGAAGGAAAGCACACCACAAAGCAAACTCTGGTAACACGGGGATGGAGAGGCAGGCAAGCTGCTTCTAGTAAAACTGCTGAGCATGTCTCTGGAAGCTGTTTGGAGGCATTTTATTTCAAGAAGAGATTTTGGTGTTGTGTGTTGTCAGAAAACATCCAAGTGAGTCCTGATCATGGCCAGAGGGTGTCCTTAGGAGCATTTGGGATTTCTTGGCCGGGCTTGGTGTCTTGCTGTGCTGCTGGAGCCCTCCTGATGGTGCCAGGCTGACTCTCACACAGCGCCAGGTGTCAGCCGTGTCCCCAGGCCAGCCCAGGTTCCTCCCAAGCTGCTCACTATCAGGAATGCAGGCATAGTGTTTCCATGAGTAAGCCTTGCTTGCAGGGGTGCATGCTTGCAGGATGAGGCCATGGAGAGAATTGGTGGCTGAGCTCCTGCCCTGCTGCAGGGCTGACAAGGTACATGTGATGTGGAGCTGGGCAAAGGCACGCTCGAGAGCTTTTAATTTCACGCTTCCTGAGCAAGCACAGTGTTCTCCATGAGAACTGCAGGACTCTTGGTGGGTTTATTTCTGCATTAAATCTAGCTTTTCTTTAAAAGCAGAAAAGGCTTAAAATGGGGGTGATACAGAGGTGGGGTGGATTTGCCTGTGGGCTGGGGAAAGTGGCATCTTTCTGGTTTGCACGATGTGGTGTGGTCCTGCCCTGTGGATGAGACACTGCACATCACTGAACATTCAAAAATGCACATTGCAAACATCTTGCTCAGTTTGAGTTTCCCTTCTAAGCACAGTGGATAACAAATGAGGTGTGAGGTAGGGGCATGCAAGGAGTCCCCGGGGAAAGTCAGAAAGGTTTAGTACCCCCAAACAGCAGATCCCCATTCAGGTCCTGATTGCAGTCTCATGTCATGCTAACATCACATAACTGGAGCTGATGTGCTCCTAGGACTAATTAGTTTTGATTTTGGATGATGCTGATGTGGCCAGACCATTTCCAGGTCTGAAGTCACTTCTGAGATCTGTGCCCCATGCTTTGTGCTGCTGTGCTCCCAGCTGTGCACAGAAAGACACTGCTCCTCCACTTAGTGAAGTGCAAGGAAAGAAAGGTAGTAGTGAATGTAGCAAAACTGTTGGGTTTGTAAATGTAATTTTTTTCCTTTCCTCTAATTCACTGACTGCCCTATAGCCCTAAACACCACCCTGGAACTACAAATCCTTACCAGATTTCTAGTCCTTACCTGGCTTCTAATCCTTTAAACCCCTTTTCCCCCATCTAGCAGATAGCACATGGAAAACTTTGTGTTCACGGTCATACTCCCTGCACGGATGTGAGTGCAGTCCAAGCAAATAAATCCTGAGTGCAAGCATTCATACATGAAGAACTTCACACTCGGAAACATGACCACACTAAATTGCTGCCAGAGTTTTAAAGGCAGCTTTTGAAATTATTGGCCCTGCATCTTGTGTTTCTGCAGCGAATGGTTTGATTCATCAGGGAAACACCAGCTCACTGCTCATCGGGCTGCATCTTGGAGATGCAGGGAGCAGAGAGGCTGGGATGGAGACAGCTCTCCGCTTGTACATAAATACACCCTGGACTGATTATCTACCAGAGGAAAAGGAAATCTTTATGATTTCTGCCTTTATTTGCCATGTCTCTGTAATTACAAAGACTCAATATAGAAGAATATCTTTCAAGTATATGAAGCATATGCTCCCCAGAAACACTCAGCAGCAATGTTTTTGGCTCCCGTGACTAAAGCTTGCAGAAGGTTCAATTTCCTGATCGTCAGCACCAGGTTTTACTAAGAATGAACATTTTCCCTTTATTTTCCCCCCAGTTCCCAAAGTATTATTGATAGTTGATTATTACTCTTTTATGTGAGGTCATAGCAATTAGTTTTGAACTGCAGACCTGCAAATGTGCAGTCTGTAAAACTCAGGTCATTGTTTGAGTGCAGAGGTAGTATATGTCTGTAAGCCACCCTGAGGCTATAAACTCCACCGTGGAGAAGTCCAGGAGATTCCTGAGTGAAGACGTGATCTCCAATGTTCCTTTGGCTTTTACAGACACATGTCTCATGAAGGACTTGTGACCATTTTGCAGTGTTTTTGTGCAGGATCTACTCCTTTCAGCTCACCAAAGAAGCACTGCTCTCACAAGGAGCACCCACTCAGCATTCCATGTCAGCCTTGGGGTTGCTCCAGTGTGTGCCACCAGTGAGGTGTGACAGCTCTACCCCTCTCAGCCTTGGCTGGTTGGGCCCCTGCTCACCCCACAGTTTCTTTCTCAGTTCTGCTGGCTCAAGGCTGTCTATGGGTCTTGCCAACTTGTCTCACTTTCAGCCCTCTCAGCCTTCTTCCAAAACAACTCCCTTGCTTTCCTCTGTACAACAAGCCCAGGAGTGATTTATGGTGTAATTCATGAGTTATATACTATTACAATGCGTATCATGGAAAGGGGTAGAGCAATGGGATCTTCTGCTTCATTGCAAAGACCCCTAAACTTAAGACCCCAAACCACTTATGTGGTTTGCACTCTCTTATATGTTTGGGATGGGGGCCAGGATATTAGGAAAAAGTTCTTCACTGAAAGAGTGGTTAAGCATTGGAACAGAGTCCCCAGGAAAGTGGTGGAGTCACCACCTCTGAAATGTTAAGAAAACAAGTAGCTGTGGCACTTTGTGATTTGGCTCATGTTGGTATTTGGTCAAAAGTTGGACTTGATGATATTGTAGGCCCTTTCCAACCTTAATGATCCTATGATTCTATTTTATCAGAGGGAACATGCTCATGGGGACAGGATCTCAATTTTAATACCTGCCAGTGCTTGAAGTAAAAGATCTTTCCCAGCACAAAACCCATCACTGACACTGTCACTGGGACACCAAATTGATTTCTTGTGCTTAATGCTATGAGAAATCCCATGGGCTGCAGAAAGATCAAGAACATTGATAGCCCCAAATCACATTTGTTTCAAAATTGATACAAAAGGACACTGATTTTCTAACTTATTGGTGTGTTGTGGGTTAAAACTTTTAAAGCAGTGTCTTGGACAAGCTTATTCTATGTGTGATTTTGGGTTAAATTTTATAGCCCCCCCAGCCCCTAACTTTTATAACATGTTTTGATTCAATCAGAATTTGCTTGAATTCACCTGGTTATGTCTGAGGGCAGCATTTGTCCTTCTCTGCTGCTAAGTGTGGCTACACTTAGAATGATCCTTGAAGGAAAAGGTACAACTAATAAGAGTAAAATTAAATTACCAAATACCTATCAATGACAGTGTGTTGTGGAAAACACTTTGATCTGAATAAAACACTTAGCTCTACATAAAATGAAATATTGTCTGATACCTAGGCTTTTTCATAAGCAAGTGGAAGCAAATGTGATTAAGATAGGCAGAGAGAAAAATCAATGTTTTGATTTGAAAATTAGCCTTTTCTGGATTGTTTTTTCTGGCTGAGACAATCTGACAGCATTTTATGAAAGATTTTGACCTGCTTGAAATTGTCTCTCTTTATCTCTTTCTTTTTCTTTTTTTTAACCAAAAAGTTGTATTTTTGGCTGAAATTTTTTACTGTATCCAGAAAGGGAAATTGTTCTGTCAAGGGTATTGTAAAAGGCCCTGTGTTTCATAGCCTTTTAATGGAACCTTAATAGAAGTTGGCAGTGCAGATGACGAAGCTGGAAGGCTGCAGTGAAATTTGAACAATCAGAAGTTGTTCTGAGGTTCACGACCATGAGAGAGCCCTCGAAGCCCATAACTATTCACTCGGCCATAAAAGTGGCTGATCTCATTTCTTCCCATCATGTCCCATCCTCGGGAGAAACACTCACAACTGCAAGAAGCCTGTGGGGGACCACGCTATGGCTATTGATTTTAGATGGAAGATGTGCAGATACTGCAGTGAGGATGGGAAGGATCAGCCTCACCAAAAAAAATGCATTGAAATCTGGAAAAGCTCTTGGGCGTGTGAAGGAGAGGATAAATTTAGTCAATGTCAATGTTTCCAGCCTATTCAGAAAAGCCTGACTATGCATTAAACTGTAATGACCTCTGGCAGACTTCTAATCTAGATGTGAGCATTTTAACTTTCATTTTAATGAGGAGCATGGCTTCTAAATCCTTTGAGACAGCTGCATCTGAATGGGTTTATGCTACTTGCAGCTTACATTGCACCCACTGAAAGTTCCTTGGGTTTTTGCTGGAATATTCCTGAAACCAGAGTCAGAAGAAATATTCCCCAGGGATGACACTACCTGGACTGGTACTTCTCTTGCTCTCCTGTACTGGTTATTTGTTTCTCTTCATTGCTGCTACATATTCAAAAGGCTTTTAGCTCTTAGTCTACTGGTTTGTCTGTTGCAGAGCTTTTAATAATGGTTATTTCCTGGTGGTGAATGCTGAACTTGGTCTAGGGGGACCTGTTTGTAGCACAGTGTTCCACAATTACCCAAAATTTACACAGCAATTCCAGACTTATTACATGGGGCATAGTATGTAATTACAGGCATAACATATTAGGTCCTAATAACAGCAAATATATCATTACACAAATCATTCATGTTACTGTGCTGATATTTTTATATGGAGTGAGTGAATACAATTACTAATAATGACAATACCCATCTTACAGCTGCAGTGTAATTGGTGCCACTGTGACATGTAGCAGGGCAGAGGCAGGAGTAAGGAAACTTCCACTGAAATATGGTTGAGCCCATGAAATACCACATCTAAAAACCAAGGTGGAAACCCTCTCTTTATAGTGCATCTATGAGAATTTGATTAATCAGCACCCAGGAAGAGGGATCCACATTGTCTTGATTAGATGATGGATCTCCTAATTATTCATGGGAAGGGGAGATGGTTTTCCAGACCCCAGAGGGAGGGAATGAATCCTATAAATGCAACAGCAGAGAGAGTTGAGGCAGCAGGTCACCATGTGAGCTTTGCACATGATGTGTCTCACCCTCCAGTTTGGAAAAGCTGGGCTCAGCCCAGGATTTGCAATAAAAGTGCTTTGAGTCATGGTAGACCTCCCCTAAAAGGTGACCAGTGATCCCTGCCAAAGGTACACAGCTTGTAGGGAGAAGGTGTTAGTGCTGGCATCTGTCAGAGAGCCCTGGGTGTGGATTAAGGACACAGAAGGAGTTCAAGGCCAGTCCTGACCTTTGAATGCAGCTCTTTGAGGGATTTGGCTTCATGCATATGGGTTTATGAGGCTTTATGAGTGATTTGGTTTGATGCACATTGGTTAATGGGTTGATTAAGCACTGCTGTCCTGACACTCCAAGATGCACTGTCTCAGTCCTTGGCATGAGGGCAGCTTGGTGGAGGGTAGAAACAACTGAAATTTCTTTTCCCTGTACTACTGTATCAGAAAGTTCAGTGACTTTTGTTTCAACATCTACATATTTATATCTGCTGCATAGTTTAGGCTGAAATTTGTTTCCTTTGCTGACAGGTTAACCTGCTTTCTGGGGTCTGTCTGCAGCAGCCCACCAGCACCTTTGCCAACACTAACCTGGATTTACAATGCTGAGCCCCCATTTTCCACAGCAGCAGGACAAGGGTCAGCCACTCTCATTTTGTTCAGGTCTCCAGAGCACTTCAAAGTGACAACAGAAGGAGAAAAAAACATAGGCTAGGGTCTGCCCTAAGGCAAATCCTTGGGGGCACATGGTTGGGAGTTATTAACAGGATCTCGTTTGTACTTGGCTACCTTGGTTCGGGCAGAAAATTTCTGTTTTGCCACCCTGTTTTGGTACGGAAATACCCCAGTTAGAGCAGAGATGATGACTGGGAACCATGGCAGCCAGAACCAGCCTGCCAAAGTGATTTTACCCAGCCATGCAAAGACTGATGGGTTAGCCTGAGTGGGAGTATTTCTATTGATGTGGGGCAGAGGGAGGAGATGCTCAGCTGAGCCTGGTGAGGGTTGTTGTGCAAATGTGGTTGTGTTGGTCTAGAAATCATATAATCATAGAATATCCTGAACTGGGACCCACAAGAATCATCAAAGCCCAGCTCCTGGCCCTACACAGGAGAAGCCAAAAATCACACGGTGTGCCTTAGAGCATTATCCCAACACAACCTGAACTCTGTCAGGCTTGATGCTGTGGCCACTTTGCTGGGGAGCCTGTACCAGTGCCCAACATCTTCTGGGTGAAGTACATTTTCTTAATATCCAACCTAACCATCCCCTGACACAACTTCATGCTGTTCCTTTGGGCCCTAATGGTTACATACCAACACTGAAAACCGCTTTGAGCTCAGTCTTCAAGGATAGAAATGGTAAGCAAAGGTCATATTACTTCTCTGCATCTCTACTGACCCCACCAACCACGAGCAACAGTAAATCCTCAAAAGAAAGGAATCTGGCTTTATGGGGCAGACTATTCCACACGCCTTTGAGACTTCATAGACAGCCTTCATAGACTGCCTTTCAACCCCTGGCAACTTCCAACATTATATAAGTGGTGATACAAAACCTGGCTTGAAAAAGTTTGGATTTAGAGGTGTCTGCAGGACAGAGATCCCTGTGCAAGAAGGACTTGGCAGCTGCAAGGACATTATTTCACAAGCAGGTAAAAGGTGACTGCTGCTGCAAATCCTATGCAGTACTTCAAACAAGTCTGGCACTGTTGCCACATTTATAAGATGATCCTTTGGTATCCTTTGGTTTGATATCAACTTGGCCACTAAATTCCTTCAGCAATTGCTAGATCAGAATTGAGGGGGAGAGCTGATGCCCTTCACCCACCACAACAGGCACTTTTGCAGTGGATGCAGTATGACCAATGGGTGCAGTGCTTTCCAGCCAGGCAATGTTACTGTTTTGGTGTGTGATTTCTGATTAAACATGGCATCTGGGTCTAATATGGCCTTCAGCATCTGTGAAAAACCCAAATATCTCCCCATTACACAACAGACATCATCTCCCCTTGGTGCCACAGTGGGTCATGGTCAGCTGAGCAGAGCTGTCATCCTTTTTGGGGGCTGTGTTCCCAAGGCTCCTGTGCCCTCCCATTCCAATACATGGAGCTGGGAGTCGGCGCCAACTGTGAGCAAAGGCTTTGGCTCTGCTGACCCCAGGGAGGTGACAGCATGAGGGCTTGTTTTGCTTTTCCAGCATGATAACAAACATCATTCCCTTGTTATCTTCAGAGGGAGATCTCTCAGGGAGGGGAGGAGTGAGGCAAGGTCAGCTCTGTACCTCAGCTGACACCACTGTGTGCCCGGCCATGAAAGCCTCCATGACAGTGTTCAAACTCACATGTTTGCCACACTTTGGTAAACATTTATCCTTCTTGTTATTGTCAGGGCTGGTTGGTGGAGCTGGGCTGAGATGCAGGGGCAGTGGCAGTGGTGGCATTGCTGCTCCCCTCACCTTGCCTGACCTCCCTGTGATTCAAAAGCACCAACACAGCCTCCTCATTCTGCACTTAAATCAGGCAAACCAGCTTATTTTTTTTAGCTTTTAGGGACTATCACTCTGCCATCACGTACTGGAGGGTGGGAATAGTAGGGAATATTTAAGAAAAGTGAATTTGGGAATATGTGCAACATAATCCCAAGGGTTAATATTTCCCTAATCCAGGGGGACAAAGAATACTGTGTGACCTCAAGCTCCAATTGCAACCTGATGCTGCTGTCCAGCTTGTGACTTACGTATTTGCAGCAAATTCCTTATCTATAACAGGCATTGAAAGAAAAAAAAAGGGTAAATAAAGTCTATCAGCAGTATTGTATCACTGACTCTCCCTGCAGACCTTGCTTTACTGATAATTATTAACTCAAACTGAGAGTCATTGCAGAAATCATAACTAAAATATGATGGTATTTCTCAAATTAAAAATGCTTGGTGAATGCTTCACTCTGCTCAAGGAAAGAAATGCCCTTCCTGTGTGTACCAGGATAACTTGGATAATGGGTTGTTCCCATTGCTCTTGCTCAAAACCCAGATGGGAGAATTGCAGCATGGCCATCACAAAACCTACCATTCTCCCTTTAGGTCATCTTGTGAGGTTGGTTTTTTTTTTGTTTGTTTGTTTGTTTTTTTTTCTAATGCCTTCCACTTCCCTTTTTCTCACTGTTTTCTCTGGCTAGGCCACACACATGAGGTCCAGTTGCTTGCTGGTTCTTGAAAGCAAATGCATTTTAAACCCAGTCCTTTGACATGAGTGCAAACAGCCCCTGGAGCATTTCCCGCGGTCAGTGAGCTCAGCCCCTCTCCCCACTACAAGCTAAAAAGCTGGCTTTAATATATATAATAAAAGACATTGTTAAAAAGTGTGCTTTAATAAAGAAATACAAATGACAATCTAAAAATGTATTTTATTGGGCTGCTAATAATGACCAGCGGTGAGAGTGGAGGGGGGAGCAATATAATGAGCTCCTGGGAGGGGGTTTGGACACAGCTGTCCCATGTGTCCAATAAACATGCTAGAAGACATCTCCAGCTCTCTGGGAGCCAGGGGACTTGGCATTGAGCAGCCTGGCACCCCAGACTCAGACCCTGCTCCGGCGAGCTCAGGTTTTGCACAGCAGCTCCCCAGCTCAGGGCTCACCAGCCAATTGCTCAGCTCAGGAAATAAACAGGCAGGCACTGAGGAGTTCAAGTTTTGTATATTCATGTCAGTAAAACAGAGACTATTCCCTCCCTTGCCCAGTGAATTTTGCCTGCCCCATCCCCTCGCCTGGCCCAGAGCCTGGTGATGCCTGGCCAGACCCACACTGGAGTAAGTCAGACACATGGGAACCTGATTCACACTCAAGTAGCCAGGATGTGAATCTGCCCTCAAAAAATAGTATTTCCCCTTGAGATTAACAAAACATGTTAATCTTGGTTTGAAAACTCATATTTTTTTACTTGAACACAGAGCTCTGTCCCTCCATCATTAGCAGATGTCCTGCATACAAACTGCATTACCTATAAAGTCTGCTTACTCCAAGCAAATGTTTCTCCATCTCTTCTCTTTTTTTTTACTTCAATTTGAAGTGAAAGGTACAGTATAGGATTCAAATGCTTTTGCATTACACGGGTTTCTGACCACTTGAAAAACCCCATGGAAAAAATGACTTCACAAACCTGAAACACCAGCTGAATCATTTTGCTGCACTTCTTTCTGCCTGGCTGAACTTTCTTAAGATTTTTTTTTCTCTCTCTCTTTGCTTTACATGGCACTTTGCTTTTGCTTGTTTAATTTTATTTCTTTATTAAAAAAAAAAAATTCATAGCTCCTGTTTCAGCTCTCACTTTGTGTCAGTATTTCTACCCTGTGGATGTGTCGCACAGGCAGGAACATCAGGAAATTGCCCAAAAGGCAGAACTACAGAGTAGCTCAAAGGAAGAAGCAAACCTGTACGCCAAAGCATGGTTTGGTGTTGTCCCAGCTCTTGCCCACACCAAATGCTGGCTCCAGGGCTGCAGGCAGGGAAGTGCAGGCTGAAGAAATAAGAGGTAACTCACAGAAGGGTACAGAAATTGGGCTTTGTCACCGACAGCTGGCTGGCCTGCTTGCCACGATCTGAATGGCACCTCTTGACTTTTCTTTGGCTCAAAGATTTAACATTAAGGCAAAAATAAGACACAGTGTAGAAGCTCCATCAAATCTTTGGCACAACAGCAACAACAACAACAACAAAAAATTACTGTACACATGAGCTGAGAGGGTAACATTTCCCAGTTAAGCAAAGGGAAAAGTGCTAATTAAATTGCACATACTAAAAGGTGGCTGGCTTAACAACAATAAGAAGCATCCCTGTCCTTTTGGTTTTTTTTTTCTTTTCTTTTCCTTTTTTCCTTTCTGTTCCAGAGATTAAGAAAGTTCCTTGGCCAATCGTCATCTCCAATAGGGGTTTCTGCAAAAAGCTGCTTTCAGTCTTCATCTGGATCGTGCAACCTTTGCCAAGACCAGATGTAACTCTGGCTGGAAGCTCTTCTGAATCCTCCCTTCCTGGTTATTACTCCTGGAAAGAGAAAGATGCACCATGAGAACAGTGAACACATGGCGTCCCGGCGGCTCCTTGCATGGACCGTTGCTGACGCACGTGGGAGCATCCTTGGGGACTGCTGGCCATGAATCTGCAATTTTTAAGAGTTGGGCTCACAGTGGAACCATCTGTAGGTGCCACAGTGGAGGCCAGAGCCTGCACAGAGGAGAGGGAGTGGCAGACAGGAAGAGGAAGGCTTGGGGAAGAAAAACAACACAGTAATTTGGTGTTGGGTCCAACTCACGCCGCAAAAAACAAATAATAATTAGAAGTGATGGCAAATACCTGCTATTTTCAGTTCAGGAGGTGATCTCAGAAAGCAAAGGAGTTGCAACTAGATGGGTTTATGCAGGAGATGGGCTTTCCTTCCGTATTTTAGTTGTTGTATTGAGTTTTCTGCAGGCATGGCTGCTCAGTCTGTGGGACTGCAACTTGTCCCATGTGCCTGTGCATCCCTGCGAGTCACAGATTACTTGGGAAATTACACTGGGCTACAGAACATTATGGCCAGGTCCATAGGAAAATGGTCAACTCCAAACCACGGCAGCTTTAAACACAGAAAATCTCATCTAACCCTCCTTCAGCATTAAAATAAGCCCCACAAATATCGCACAAACAATTGTTAGCATAGTTCAAAACAGAAAAATCCTCAGGGCCTGAGGATTTAATGAGATCACATCTCCATTGTCCAAACTGCCTTCATCATGTGGGCTCTAAATCCTCCTGTAAATAACTTAGGAATTAGAAATTTGGAAATGAGATCACATTTAGCTAGTGCTACCAGTGTTTCTTGCTATTTGTGAGTGGATTTAAGAACCTTTCAGGGCGCAGTACAGCTTCTGAAAGTCCTTTGGACACAGTCACCAATTCCCTGGACAGGTCAGCCATTCTTTCTGTCAGTCTTAGCAAGGTCAAACTCCTTAAAGCCTGGCCTGAAAAACTTCTTTCCCCAGTTTGTTTTGTTTCTGTACTGCCTTTCCTTTTCCATCACTGGATGTTATGACACCAGGGTATGAAATACTAGTAACCTACTGGTATTTATTTGATTTATGACTATCTTTAGGGCAGCTACTGTGAGATCAACGATTACAGCTGATCATCCATGATCCATGACAGGCTAAGGGACAGGGGAACCTAAAATCCACCTTTTCACCCCCTCCTGTCAAGTGTAGACCCAGGGAAGCTCAGGACTGCCCCAGGACCATTCTCTTGATAAGCATATTTCACTAAAAACACCCAGGTCATCCTCCCTGCAATAAATGCTGGTGTTTGCTGGACCCCAGATTCCTGGAGCTAACTCTGAACAATCCTACCTAGTGCTGCTCAGAGAAGATGTAGAAACTACTGCCCTAATTCGAGGCCTCATTTGGGATTTTAAATAAATGAGGTTTAGGTGGGAGAATAACAAACAGCCCTGTGTATTGCCAACGTTTCTGTTGGGAACCTTCAACAATATGTAATATATATTAATAACCTGTAATAGAAAAGTTGGTTGTTTAATTTATCCCACATTTACCTATGGAAAGAAAATGCAAAAGAAGAGAAGCAATGACCACTCTCATTAATATTATAAGACAGCAGGGAGATCAAAAGCAGTTGTGGGTTTGGGGAAGCAGGATAGCTTTAGGAAGAGGAGTCTCAGGGTCAGGTCTCTGCTCTGAAGTCTCTGCAGTTGGGGAAGATCAGCCATGAGGGGACAAGAGAGAATATGCACAAACCAGGCAAAGGCAGGTAAGGGCATTTGTGCTGTACCTTCCAGACACAGGAAATGGAAAGGGGAATGGAGAGATCCCCTTGCAACACGATGGAGATGCTTAGCACACCTCACTGGCACCACTCGATTGGTCCCCAGCCACTGCCCAGCTCTTGGCCACAGGTTTTGTTTGGTGGGAACAGCCTCTTTTATTTCCCCCTCCACCCTTTTTCACTCCAGCCAGGAGCTACGAAGACAGATTTATGAGCCTGGGTCTGCTTTAAACTAATAACATCAGAACTCCCATGGCTCTTGAATTTGACAACTGGCCCAATGACCTTGGTGTGTTTGCAGCATCCCGGAGCATTTCAATCTCTATAAATCAGAGCACTTCTGGAATTGAGTCAGCCTTTGTTCCAGGGCTTCTCCTGTCTCTTCTACTCACATTTTCCTTTTGCTGCAGTTACCCAATATCTGTGGGGCAGATCTTACCCTATTCTTGGCAACACCCTTGCTACAAAGGGGATGGACCCCACACTGGGATCCTGCTCCCACCATGAGGGCAAATCTCTGGTCCATCTTTATGTGCTGTAATGTGACTGCTCCAACACCCCTTAAAGCAAAGGGGCTTTGGGGGTGCTGTGTTTCAACAGGGGAGTCCCACATCACATCCTTTTTTAAGGAAAAGCTTTGGGCCCTGCTCTTTGGGGTACTGATGCTCAATGCCCCAGTGGGCCAATGCAGGGTGTGCAGTACCCTTGGGGATGCCCTTGGGGTAGCTGCTGCTGCCTCCCTGTCCAGAGCTGGGTGATTTTGCTCATGAACTTGTCATGAGCCTCAGCACCCGTGCCCCACCTGCAATCCTTGCCTTGGGCTGCAGGGACTTACAAGACACAAGTGATAAGCAAACAAATCTCATTACCCTCTCACTGCCTTGTTTTTAGGCAGCTCCCTGGGTGGGTAATCCTTCAGCCAGCATGCAGCAGGGATAACCCATAGCTGGGCAGACCCAGGTGCCCTCCATTCCCCCAGGGATGCTGTCCCATGGCAGATGGACAGACGGACAGACGGACAGGCAGCTCGGAGCAGGTCGCTGCTCTCCTGTGGTCCAGCTCCTCCCTGGAGCCCGCGGAGCTGGCGGCCGTGGGGATCAGACTGGCTGGCTGCCCGCTCCCGCCGGCAAGTCCTAGCAGGGAAATGAAGCTATTTTTAAAGAGGAACCTCTGCTAAGTCAAACTGCAGGGAAAGGGAGGTCGGATCTCATTATGAGACCCCCTCCGTCCCACACAGGATGGGAAGCCACGAGGAAGAAATGCCATGCAGATCATCAAGGTTTTACTGTGCTGGCTCTGAATGGTTCTGATAATCAATATCAGATGATCAATAACAGCAAGACCCTGCAGCCAGGATCATCTGCACAAACCAGGGGGTAGGAGCTGTGGCTTTATCTCGGGGCTTTGTCTAAATAAATCACGACTCATGATACACTGTTATCAAAAAAATATGCTCCAAGCAAATGGTTTCAGTGCTGTACAAATCAAGTCTGCCACTACCATTTCTCTTTTATAATATAAACCTTTAACTTGTTCACTCCTTCAAGTAAACATGCCTGCAGAACGCCCTCCTTCCATTTTTTTTTTTGAGTGGGAATAAGTGTTACCTCCAGCAGAAGCTCTGCTTTTAGCAAAGTAGCAACAAGAGGGCATCAAGGCATGGCACAACACCACAATAACTATTTTATATAACGCAATAATTACGTGCATAATGTCAGCCCTTTTAGTGCAGCAGGCTGCAACAAACTGAGAAGCTTTTCATTCCATATTTGCTTCTATATCATTTAATTATCTGGGAAAAGATATATATACAACGTATTTTTAATTTTTAATTCCTTGCGTCTGTGCTCATCCACACACACAGGCACAAAAACAAGAAACTAAATTCCAGCCGAAAACTTTTATTGAGCTCCAACTGCTCGCCTGTTATTCATAACCCAGTTTCCCTCTCTCACAAAGAGACCTTTCGCATGGTTTTGGGTTTTTTTTTTAAATGTGTGTGTTTCTTTTTTTTTTTTTTTTTTTCCTTCTGCCTCGCTAACAGCTGCTCGCAGTGTTGTATCCTGAGTGATGATGAGGTTCTGAAAGTGTTTTTTTGGAACAGATGGCCAGGAGAGAGCTGGGGAATGTGCCAGCAGCGAGCTGGGGAATGCGCCAAGTCCTGCAGTGACTGAGTACTCCGGGTTCCAGCTCGCGTGCCTTTCCCCTGCCCTCTGCCCCAAGTGGCGCCAGCAGGACTTCCCAGCTCGCGCTCCGAACATCTGGAGTCTGCGACTGCCAGAAGAGCCGGGACGGGGGGGAGGATGAAGCAGAGAGAGAGAGAGAGACAGAAAAAAAAAATCCCTCACCCATCCCTCCCTGCTCCGGCTGAGCTCCCATGGCCGCGGCGATGCTGCTGCCAAGCACGGGGGCTAATCAAGAGCAACGAGGGGAGGGGAAGGGAAGGAAAAGGAACCTTGCCATGGGTGTTTGGGGTTTTGGGCGCTGGGTGTGCTGTGCAGGGTGTTAGTCCGAGGCTGGATCCTGCTCTGTGTAGACTGGATGGCTGTGGTTGTGCTGATTGCAGGGGGAGTTAAGTTCTGCCCCACAGATTTGGGGCCAGATCCTGTGGGGCTGTGATCCTGTAGGGCAGCTCTGCACCCCTACAAATGTCAGTCTCCAGGGAGAGCCCCTACAACCTAATCCTGACCCTGAGCTGCATTCCTGCAGGGCAGCAGAATCCAGCCCTCTGGGGGAAAAGCTGGAAAAAGGAGACTTTGGGACCAGCAAGCTGGACCCCAAACCACTACTCACCCCTGTGAGCCCTTCAGACGACCCCTGGTCACTGAGGATCATGGGCCATAGAGAAATGGGGTACCTTGGGGGTAAAGAAAACTTGGACTTCCCTTTCTTTTGCTGTTGCATCCTCTGTGCTGCTGGAGAGTGCTCCTGGCCGGAGCTAAAGGCTGTTCCCCCCACTTTTTCCACAATATCAGTGTGGCCCCAGCAGGACTTGGGGCTCTGCTGAGGGTGTTGCAACCCAGGTCTCCAATGTGGTGCAACTCTTGGGTACACAGTTAAGGACAAAGCTTAGTCCAGATCATTTGTATAACCAAGCAAGAGGCAGCTTTAAAGAATGAAAACTATCATCAGAATTCACCACCACCCCCCCACAGCTAGCTTTTTTCTTCTTTTTTAAGAAAAGGCATCTGAAGCCTCCTTTGTTGCTTACAAATGAGATCTCCCATCACCAAACACCCTCAGTCAAGTCTCAATTGCAAGAACTGAAATCACCTTATAACTGTAGTTAGGACAGAGAAGGTGATTTTTTTCTTTTCTAGTCGACTTTGAAAGACGAAAGCCAACTTTTCTAATTAACAAAATGGGAATAGAAGGGGGGGGTGCGTAAAACCACTCAGTAAATTTCCTATTTCAACAGCAAAATCTGAACAACAATGTAGCGTCAGGGACACAGGATAATTCGTCCCCAAAAACAAAGCAAAAGGCAATGCACAATCCAGCAAATGCAACATCTGGAGTCCCTGCCTGCCAAAACAAACTCCAACCAGCTACTTTTTTGTGTGAAAAGCTCACGGTGCCACAGCACATCGCAACCAGAGAGCTGAGAGAGTGAGAGAGGCAGACACACAATAAAATGGAGATGACAGCAGATAAGGCTGTTGTGGACCTAACGTGGAGCTTAAGGAGCAGAGGTCTGTGCTGAGGATCATTGCGATTTTTTTAAGAGAGAATATAAAAGGAAACTCAAAAAAACAATAACAAAATAACAACCAGCCCGAAGTCAATAATTCAGAGGAACTGCTCAGTGAGTAGTGGTTTCAGAGACCTGATTAAAAACACACTGAGCTCACAAAAACGTGCCGATTTCAACATTAATGAGGGCGCGGCGATTTTGGGCCAAGCCATTGTATCCTCATCCAGTGGCCCGTGTGAGACCCCCCAGGAGAGACATCCCTTCACACCACCTGACATCCAGAGCTTGGATCATTGCTGCACAGCCAGTCCAGATCTGTAATTTCCCTCTGACAACAGCCTTTTCCTCCCTTGTGCTCATGATTTGCTTGGCTCAAGGAGAAAGGGAGACAAGCAAGATGAGTCCTCCCAACCCAGGCTTTGCATCCCCACTCCTCTCTACTGGGAATCACCAGAGTTACTTAGTGGTACCTGCTGGTTTTGGCTTCATCAGCAGCTGGATGTGCTCCTGCCATCACCTGAGTAAATACTGCTGAAATAAAACTGTACTTGTCATCCATAAGGGGATCTGTGTGTTCTGGGGCTGCCCTAAACTTGCAGCAGAACTATGATTTCCAGCAAGAAAAGCAAGGCAGAGCAGGGATTGAGACCCTGCCTCAGGTACCAAGCCTGGCTTTCCTTTCTGAGAGGGTTTTTCGAGAAGGGTTAGGGTGGGTGTCCCTCAAGAACATGGAGAAAAGGCAGATTTTCTGCTGGTGATGCTGTTTCTGTGGGTTGGTGGTGCCCTGGTAGAGTTCCATTGTTCAGGCACTCTCGATGGGCTCGGGGCTTTTCCCCACGCATCCGCTCTGGAAGGAACTTTAGAGAGCAAACACTGTAAATGGAAGGCTTTTAATTCTTAATTTATTTTTTCAATTAAGGATGGGCCCAGCCCTAAGCCTCAGATGTGAACACTCTGGGATTTGGAGCCATTTAAAATCTGGCTCCTTGTTTTCTGTCTTTAAGCCTGCATTGGTTTACATATGCTGAGACAATGGGTCTCAGCCCACTGGGCACCCAAAGCCTGAAGAGCAGCCCAGAAATATGCTGAAGCCCCATGAAGGATGCTCATTATCTTCTTTCCCTCCATTTAGACTTTGGGAGGGGATCCAAGACCTAACTAGCAATCTGCTAAAACCTCACAAAAGATGCTCAACCCCTTCTTGACCTTGGGAGGGGTCCCAAGACCCAACCAGCAACCTGCTGAAGCCCCCAAAATGATGCTTTTCTTCTCCCCCATCTTAACTTGGAGAGGAGACCCAAGAACCAACTCTCACCCTGCCCCAGGGTTGGTAGCACCACTTCCGTGTCCCTGGGACACCCCTGCCTGTGGCACTACAGACCCCAGAGTGAACCCCCAGTTTTGGGCTGTGCCCAGGAGCTCCCCCACACCTCCCAGTCCCAGGCAGTGCTGTCAGCTGTGGGCAAGTGGTGCCGTGTCTCGGCCTGGCACTGCTGCTCCCCGGGCATAAATACAGCCCCTGACAGCCAGAGGAAGCAACAGGGAGTGTGCTATTGTGTTTATTTATAAACCGAATTGCTGCAGGATGATTTGTTGGGCTAAAGAGGAGGAAAAGTGAGGAAACCTGCCTGAATCAGAGGCAGATCTTAACAACACCGGGGAAGGAGCCTGCTCCCCAGCTTAGCTGCCCATTCATCCATTAAAATCCTGCTGATTTATTATCCCGCCTGACAAGCAAGCTCAGAGAGCAGGGGGAAGTTCAATTCAAGTTTACAAAACTCTTTTTGTCATAAAAGCCCGAACAAAGACATCAATCACTCCTTTAATTCACCCATGTCACTCTCTGAGAGGAAAACTGGCAGAACGCTCTGCTTCCTCCTCCCGCCGCTTGACGATGATTTCACCTAATTGGTTCAGTGTTAAGTAACCTAAAGGAATGCAAGGCGTAATTAGATTTAACGTTGTTTCCTCAAGATACCCACATGTCCTTCAGGTCATACATCTTACTAATGTGTTTATACATACAATGTCTCCATTAGCTACCTTTTTTTTGTTGCCGGGTGATTTTTCTCAGAGATAAGTGTTAGATTAAACAAAACAGAAAACACAGGCGGGCGACAGCTTTTTACAGGCACCGAAAGGCGACTCAAGGTTGGTTTGGTTTAACAAGTAACAGTCCCAAGACGACTCTTAATAGGATCACACTCGTGTTGAAACACACGATGGGAGACTAACGAGGGGAAGAGCCTGGCGCGGAGGATGGGGAGGAGAGAAAAAGCTTTTGATTAGGGAGGAATGTGGTTATTACAAGATCAGATGGATGAAGGAGAAAAAGAGAGAGAGAGAAAGGCAAGGGATAAAAAAATCAGGCAAATTTCACAAGGTTCAGAAAGGAAAGAAACCACTTTGGACTTTTTTTTTTCTTTTTTTTCCCCCTTTCTTTTGTAACTTTTACCATTATTTAGGGGGTCAGTTGGGGGAGAGGCAGTAACATACCTTCCTTTTTTTAGATCTTCCTTCTGCTTGTAAGGTCCTAGTGCACTGCTCCACGCATTCAGAGAAGCTCATGTTACTGTGGTCAGCGCTGTAATCCAGGTCTGCTAGTCTGGCCAGGGAAAGGATATAGTTACAGGCTATTCTCAAGATGGCCAGTTTGGACAACTTTTGACCATAAGAATAGCAGGGAACCTAGAAAGGGTAACAGGGAAAAAGAAATAATTAAAAATTAGGCCAGATAAACAAAATATCTTGCTTGAAGCATGACAAAACAACTGTGAGTTATTTTCTTAGCAGTTTTAACATAAATAGAAACTCTAGTGATAAAATACCATATGGTCCCAACAGGTTTTTAAGAAGAACTCCCCTGCTGATCTCCATGGGAATGAAAGCAGCATGAAGCCTCTTGATTTCAGCAGGGCAGTTCTGCTTAAAATGTGATGGCAGGATACGGCCCAGGACATCTCCCTGCTGTTCAGTTCACTTCTTGGAGGCCCTGTTTCTTAGAAACCTGCACCCTCATGCTTCCCAGTAACTTGTTTTGAGTAACTTACTCCCCACAAGTAGCTCCCATGTCATCACAGGTCTTGCAGAATAAGTCAATAAGAAGTTATGAGCAACTGTATCACAATCTGGTGTTTCTGTGCTCAAACAATTGTGACTTTCAGCCCATGCAAAAATATCATGTTGTTGAGTAGCAAGACCTTGAGGAGGCAGTAATTTCTACCTGTTTAAACACTCCATCATGGTACCTCGCCCCACAAAAGAGACCAAAACAGAGCCTGTTTCACGGAGGTGGGTGTATCTTATGCAATTTATTTCTGCACCCTTAAAGATTTCTACTGTAATGTGAAACATTCAAACAATTCAAACTAAACTGGATGTGTCTCAATAACTGAGCAGTATATGCTTCCAGCTGCAGAAGGGTGGGTTGCTTTTCAATCATGATCCAGCAAAACACTACATCTACACTCGATTTTAGGTGTACAACTTTAATATGTCCAGCTTAAAGAGAGGTCTTCTGAATTCAATAGGCTTGGGCACCCCATTCTCTAGTTTGCAAAATTGCTGAAGGTCACCCAGCCTTTAATGCACAGGAGACTACTGCCTACAGGAAACTGAAGCTGTGCATTCATCTGAAATCCATCCGAGCCCCTCAGGTTGTCTAACCACCTGTCAAAGTTTTCACAGTAATCAATCACTGGAATGCCTCAATATTTCTCTACCACCTGCCTCTGTACCACTCTCCATCCTCCACACCCCTCTAGGGTGTCACACTCAGCTTAGGGCTGGAGATTATTATTTCCTCTTGCCATGCTCATGCCTCAGCTTCTCTCTCCCCCACAGGGACACAAGGATGAGATCACGCCTGGAAAGCTCTCCCTGACTTTACAGAAGGTAAAATAGGTTCAGCCCCTCCACAAACCCCACAGCAGCCACACACAGATGCCAAAGGAGGAGCAGACCAGCTCAGGCATATATAGGATTTCCCCAAGTGTTCTGCCAGGCTCCAACTCCCGTCACTTCCACCACTTCACCTAGATGTGCCATGCCCATATTTAGAAACCACAATAGATCTCTTCTGTCCATGAGCTTGGTCTGATTGATTTTGAGCAGCCACAAAATCTTTTTGCAAAGCGTTCACTCCGGTCTATACAATTTTTTCTCTTTTTGCTTGTTTTGATCTTGGCTCCTACTGTGTTCCCTTGAGGTATTATAGTTCTGTATTAGAAGAGAGGACAACAGGTATTTATTCACCTCCTGTGTGACATATGTTTTTAGTTCAGCATCATCTCTTCAGCTTCTTTTCCAAAAGAAAAAGATAAATCTGCCTTAGCAGACAGTTCTGTGGAAGCCATCCCATATCTTTGATGACCCTTGCTGCTCTTTTCTGAACCCTTCCTAGTCCCTTTGGAACTGAGATGATCAGAACAACACAGAGTGTTCATGTTGTGGGTGCATATATCTAACAGATGTTTATGTTCTCTGTTTTGTTTAATAGTCCTTTCTTCCTAACTTCTGATTAGATTTGTGACTGCTGCCAGACACTGACCTGAGACTTTCCTTGAACCATCTAGAGAAACCCCAAGTTCTCCCTTCTCTGAAATAATGGTCAGCTCAGGGTCTATCACTTCATATGTGGACTCTAGCATGGTTTTTTCCATATGCATCACTTCACTTTATCTGTGTGGTATTTGGTATTTATTTCATCTGCCATATGATTACTTAATCACTCTGAGTCATGAACTTCAGCACAGCTTGCACAGTCACAATTTCAGGTGGTGGGACCTGACATGCCCTGTTTAAAGCAGAGCTAAGCTCAGAGTCAGCTCTTGGTTTGTCCACTTATGATGTTGCTGCCTGCAGGAACTGGCCCTTTTTCCCTACCCACCATTCCCTGCCTGTACACTGATCACTATCCACGCTCCCATCCAAGCTGTTTGGTTTCTTCTCTTCTAGGGAGGACCTCTGCCTCAGTGCTTATGGAAATCCAAACTAATTGCTTGGATCACCCTTACCCATGAGCACAAGGATTTTAGTACTGTTGACCCTATGGGCCATGTCTGGTACAATACAAAGAATCCTTTAGGCTGGAAAACACCCTAAGGACATGGACTCTAACCATTCACCCAGCACTGCCAAGGCCAAGACTAAACTGTGCCCCCAAGCACCACACCTACATTTTCTGAACACTACCAGAGATGGTGACTCCACCACCTCCCTGGGCAGCCTGTTCCAAATGTTTGACCACCCCTTCTATGAAGATATTTTTCTAATATCCAATCTCAACCTCCTCTGGCACAACTTCAGGCCATTTCCTCTTGTCCTACCACTTGTTATCTGTGAGAAGAGACCAAACCCCCCTGGCTGCACCCTCCTGTCACAGAATTGTTCAGAGCCACAAGGTCCCTCTGAGCCTCCTTTTCTCAGGCTGAGCCCCCCAGCTCCCTCAGCTGCTCCTCATCAGATCTGTGCTCCAGACCCTTCCCCAGCTCCATTGCCCTTCTCTGCACATGCTGCAGCACCTCAACATCCTTCTTGTAGAGAGAGACCCAAAACTGAACACTGGATTGGGGGTTGATATGGCTGAGGTGCCTCTCCAGAAACCAGCCATAAAACTTCAAACGGCCTTTTTTTTATGCACACCATCTACTACTGATACCCCTGAAAACACAAGGAATCACAGAATAGCTTGGCTTGGAAGGGATCTTTTAAGGTCACCTAGTCCAAATTCCCCCCTGCAATGAGCAGGGACAACGCAGAGGATCTGTTTAAGAGCCCCTCTTTGTCTGACAAAACCTCTCTCTCAATCCCTGCCTTCACTTCTTTTTGCCAGCATTATGCACCCAGCAATGCCCTTGCCCTCAGTACCTGGTCCCCAGATGCAATGAGCTGAGTTATTTTGAAAGCAAGAGCTTCAGGCAGCAGAAACACCCAAGTCTCTTTCGACGCCAACGCAACAAAAACAGCAGAGACCCCAGATCAAACAGCATCAGGAAAGAACAAAGCAAGATGGAAACTAAAATGGAAGGATTCAGTGAAATGTGGGAGTAATTTCAGAATTAGAGCAAGACGGAAGTTAAATCAAGTGGAAGGAAAATAGACCATGAAATCCTTGAGGCTGATGCACAGACGCTGTCCAGTTACAACACCAGAAGGCAGGCTAATGTCTCTTTTCCTCATCTGTTTTGCTCTTTCTTTTGTGTTTTGGGATTTTTTTTTTTTTAAGGAAACAAAAAGAAACAAAACAAAACCCAAACTGTTTTGTAGGACGTGTTTGCTACAAAAGGCAAGGAAGATCTCAGTGCTAGCACAGCTGGGAAAACCCTCAACTGGGATTACACAGCATTTTTCCCACACTACTGCAGCAGAGTCCAAACTGGAGCTGCCCCATATGCCCATGGGAAGAGGTTCACCTTGAGGTGTTCAGATACTCCTGTGATAGGTGCGGGGCACCAACATTAAGAGATAAGAGGTTTTTTGCCATGGTAACAGTGTTAGAAAAACTATTTCAGAGGAACCCTCCCTGTCTTGGCTCAGCTCCTGCCATTTTAATGTTTCCTTTTGAATTAAACATGGGAAATTAAGAGAGGAATGAGCCACTTAGTGCAGATCCAGAGTCAAAACTTCCCCAAGTGTGTCTGTGTGTAACTTTGGTATTATCTCTTCTTTTACCTAAAGTCAACAGGAAAAGAGGGGACAGATTTGTACAAACTGCAGTAAAGGGTGTTAATGACACACGTGGACGTCAAGAAATCTTCAAAATCCAACTTAAAACAGAGGGAGTATTTTAGAGGTGGGAAAAACACCTGAGGCTGGTGTGGCCCTGCAGGTGTAACCCTCCCAGCTCCCACAGAGTCTTCACACAGACCTTCGGCAGGCAGTAACGTGAGCAGGTATCTGTCATGCTCCTGGCAAGGACCAAACCCTTTCCTTCTGTCACCTTCTTGCTCCTCATGCCTGAACTGAACAGACTTCAGTGCTTTAATGGGGCAGCTGTGAGCTGAGCAGGTCTGTCCAGAGCCAGGGGGAACCAGGCTCGAGTTCCTGTACAGTTAATGAAAATATTTCCCTTATCTGATCTCACTGCTCTCTGCCGAGCAGCAGCACAGCTCACCATCTTGTCTGCAATATTTGGAATGATTAAAAGGAATTAGGAAGGAACTGCAACTGAAATTTCACACCAATCCTGAGGAATGCAGCTGTCTGCTAGAAAGGCAAGGACACTGGCACCATCCTTGGCTTTGGGACATCAGCACAGAGTGAGCTGGGACCACAGGAACCAGAGCTCCAGTCAGAGGATGCTTGTTAGTTGTGTCTGCAAAGGGCTCTGCAAAGTCTCATGGGTCTTATCAGTGATCCCCAGGCTGGCAGGAGTCGAAGCAAGGCAAGATGAACACTCCTGGGACATATTCCTGTGCAGAAGAGCCCTTCTTTGGCAGGGAAATAGAACGGGATGTGACCTAACAGGTCTTTTCTATCCTTGACGTCTGAGATTCAGAGGCAGCGCCCTTGGAAAACCAGAGATGCTCCCTTTGAAGTCTGTGGGAAGTCTGCCATGCTCTTGACCCACAGCCAGCCCTCTCGAGGAAGGCAGGGATCCACTGCAGCTCCCAGGAGCATCACTGTCAGCCACCAAACATGGGCTGGGAGCTGGTTCCGACATGGCACAAGACAGGAGGCTGCAGGATGAGGTTGGGGAACAGCTAGAGATGGGTGAAAGGGTACAACTGTCACTCTGTCATATGAGTGTACAGGGTATGTTCACTGTGATGGGTCTGCAGGGAACAATCAGGAGCATCCCATGCACTTTAGGAGCATTAAGCCACTTCACATCATTGAGCTTCTGTCTGGGTAGCTCTGTCCTCATCAATAAGATACTATTTCCATAAACACCCTCTGGACCTGTACAGATAACATCTGTAAAACCAAGTCTGCTTTTACACTGCATGAAAATGCTGGGGTAAAGAAGGGTTTTGAGTGCTGGGGGTCCAGATGTCTCTGTTACTGCGCTCAAAATGTGATTTAGCGGCACAGACATGCACAGATCCCCTCCACATGAAGGTCACACAGGGCAGAATTGGGCCCCCTGGGCACAGCAGGGAAGATGGGACAGCTCTAAGGTACTGTTTGTGATACAGCATAAGCCAAGCCCTCCTGACAACTAGTTCCTCAACATGCCGTAATAAGCTGCTGAATCTACCTGTCTGTTAATTCATCTGGTTTATTTTTATGCTGAGAGTTAAAACACATCAGGGCCCCTCTCCTTGTCCCCCTCCCCCAGGAAAACACTTGGCTGCCTCTCCCTGCATCCCAACACGCAGCTCAGCGGCGCTTTCTCATTGTTTGTGCTGTGCTTCCTGCCAAAAATATTTCCAGAGGTTCATATAAATGTCCAGTGCTTAATAGTTCTGGCTTTTGTACATCCCTTTCTAACCCAGGGTGAGTCAGACACTTCCTGGGGCTAAGACACCTTGGGGGAACAGTGGCAGGGTGGGGCAGCAGGATTGACAGTGTCCCTTGTCAGCCCTGAGCACAGGGGAGGCCCCTCTTTCATGATCTCAAATTATCTCCAGGCTGGCATCTGTAGAGCTACCATGGACATGTGGATGCCTCATCTGAAAGCCAAGCTGGATGTGACTTTGAGTAACCTGGGCTAGTGGAAGGTGTCCCTGGCCATGGCAGTGGGGTTGGAACTAGATGATCTTTAAAGTTCCTTCCAACCCAAACCATTCTGTGATTCTATGAGTAAGATCCTTAACAAGCCCGTTTTCAAGATGTGTTACATTGCAGAGTGTTTTTGAGAAGGGTTTGGAGCCAGCCTTTTTCTCTTCCCACCAGTTCTGGGGGTAAAGTGAACACATATGGGTCTTTTTGCTACTTGCAGGACTCATTTGATGACTTGGTTGGTGTGTTCAGGTTCAACAGCAAGGTGACTTGGCTTCCCGACCTTGCTCTCAGCAGCTGCAGGCCCTGAGCCCTTCTAATATTCCAGGTGGGACAATGATGACTTATACAGCTGTATGATGGAAAAGCCTGCAAGTATTCCTGGGACATCTTTTCACAGTCCTGCAGATCTGTTCAGACTTGATTCCCAAATACCCCTCCTGCAGCACAGCAGCAACCAGGATCCACCAACGGCTCCTCTGTGCCACTGGTGCTCTCTCTACACTGACCTGGAGCTTTGGGGCAGCATGCTTTGTGTTTGAACCCAGCAAGGCCAGGTCTTGCTGTGTGGATGTATGGCATGGCTCTCAAGGGGACTGCTTCTGGAAAAGGGTCCCATAGAATTACAGAATAGTTTGAGTTAAAAAAGATCTTTAAAGGTCATCTAGTCCAACCCCCTGCAGTGTGCAGGGACATCTTTAACTAGATCAGGTTGCTCAGAGACCAGTCTAGCCTGACCTTGAATGTTTCTAGGGATGGGATATGTATCACCTCTCTGGGCAACCTGTGCCAGTGTTTTACAAGCCTCCATGCAAAAACCTTTCTTCCTTATATCTAGACTAAATCTACCCTCTTTTAGTTTAAAACAATTATGCCTTGTCCTATGACAACAGGGTGTACTAAACAGTTTATCCTCATTTTTCTTATAGTCCTCCTTTAAGGGGAAGGAGTGAGCAAACTGAAAAAATCTCCCAGAATCTTCTCTTCTCTGGGCTGAACAATCCCAACTTTCTCAGCCATTTGCTTGATCACCTTGGTGGCCTCCTCTGTGCTTGCTTCAGCAGATCCACACATCTTTCCTGTGCTGAGGATCCCAGAGCTGGACGCACCACTGCAGGTGGGGGCCTCACCAGAGCAGAGCAGAGGGCAAAAATCACCTCCTCTGACCACCCATGGTGTCACAGTGTCAGATGTTCCACGGAGCCCTGCTCCAGCCAGCAATGGGCAGCTATTCCATGTTGTGAGTCTGAGAGGCTTTTGTTTCTCTGCCACCAGAATGCAGTGGCAGACAAGGGGCAGCCCTGTGCTAGCAATGCAACCCCAGCAGTCTGAAAGAAAGCCTCACCCCTGCCTCACCACAGGGAGCAAAATGCCCAGCCCAAGCCCAAACCCAGCTGAAAAATGCCAACAAGAACAAGAGCAGCAGTGCTCAGGCAGGAGCCCCAGTCCTGACCGAGGTGCCTTTGCCTCTTGGGTGGGTCCACACTGTCAAACAACCCAGCTCCTGGTTCCCTCCCAGCTCCTGGCTCCCCCATCGCTCACATTACAAAAACATGAGTTCACTCCTTGGAGTGAATGAATTGGCTGCCTCCAAACAAAACCTAGGTGTGGTGCTGGGTGAGTTCACCCCGGGAATCTCTTCCAAATGGCAGTCTGGTTAATGCTGCCCCAGGCCTGGCCCTGCTCCATTTTGGACAGTCCTCCTGCACTTCCCGCAGATGTTTTGCACCCCCAAAGCCTCCTGCACATCCTCAGGGCACACAACACACCCCCTGAGTATCATGCCTCAAAAATATCACATTTTTGGGCTGCAGCAAAGCTCTTACCTTATTGCTGGCTCTTTGAATTACTTCCCAAAATAATAACTAGACAGGCAATTACTGGGATTATCAGAGGAGAAATCCTAGGGCTACTGGGCACACAAAATCTCCTCTGAAAGGGGCTACCTTCCAGCACTACAGTGGGGAAACATTTTCTTGGGTGATAGTTTAGTAGTGGCCATCTGCATCTCTGAGGTCCAATGGACCCAAAACCCCTGATAAATAGGAGAGCAAGCTCCACTGGAGATAATAACATTACCTCAGCTTGGTCTTGGTGACTCTCCAGTCACCAACCACTGCTGGACACCACGGGGGTTTCCCCTCCCTTGCTATCACTGCTGAGCCCCAGGCGCTGTCATGAGCCCGTGGCAGCTGCAAAGGAGCACAACCTCCCACAGCACACGTGGCTCTGCTTGCATCCCTGCCTGGCACAGGGGACAGTGCAAACCAGGACCAGGATGGGATATATCACTTGGGGAACACACGTGGCATAGACCAAAGGAGATGCAGGCTGGGAACAAAGAGCCTGGGGAGTTCTGCTGCAAGGTCCTGAAAAGTGTCCCACCACCCCACTGCAGCCCGGAAAGGAATTTGACAGTGGATTAAGGCAGGGAGCAGAGGCTGGATTCAAAGCTTGATGGAGAAAAGCATACTCATTTCTCCAATTTCAGTGGGAGCCATAAGAAAACACAGAGGTTAACTCAGGGTGGCTGCAGCAGGCAGAGCAAATACCTCCCGACAGGAGCAAGATCTGTAGCAAAGGATAAAATCAGCTAGACAGCAGCCAAGGGAGCAAAAAAGCCCTGTTATTGGTGACACACAGTCATTGTTTTCAGGATTTTTGTCCTTTTGTCTGGTTTCTTCCTTATTTTCTTTCCTCCTGTGTTGCTTCGGGCCAGTGTTTTGTCATTTTCTTTAGCTGTTAAACCACAGGGCTGCCCCACTCAGGGCTCCAAATATCCATCAGCGTCACTTGGGACTGGCAGCAGCCATGGAGATGCTCTGGTTGACACTGGGCTGTTGTTCAGTGACAACACACAGCAGCGGCACTGCACACTGTGTCTGGAAGATGCTCCTGCTCTCCTGAAGTCCAGCTGCATCTCTCCAACAGCCAAACCCTCCTGTCCAGCCTTATCCCCCAGAGAGCTCATTGGGTGGTTTGCCTTCAGGAGCTGGGCTTTAAGGCATCTTAGGGTTTCCTGCTGGTGGGATCACAGAGGGATGAATCACTGGGAACAGGACTGGCAGATGTCAGCAGGTGACCGAGGGTAGCTCTCAGCCTCCCCACCACACAGAAAGGACACGTCAGCGACAGTGGTCACATGCAGGGTCCCGCCTGCAGAGGTGACAAACCACAGCCACCCTTGGGATGACACACAAAGAGGGCGAGCACGGAATGACGCATCCGCAGAACAGCCTCAGCCTCGGCTGGCTTGTGGCTAAGGCACTGCTCAACCCACAGCTCCTGCCTCCATTTACTGCCTGGTTTGTCCCTTCAAACCCCTGCAGACAGTTTGTCCCCACAGCCACAAAACCTCCTCCTATATAGCCTTGAGGCTTCTGCTCCTGATATCCCACCATGCTCCCAACGGGAGTGGGCAGGGTCTTTTCTGCACTGATTTAACAAGCCACAGCAGCCATGTGCATGCTGGCAGCAAAAAGTGAAAGGATGCTAAGTGTGTGTGGGGGGAAAACCTCCATTCCAGAAGCTGAAAAGCCCTATAAAACCCTAAAGTATCTCCAGAACCCACATAAGTGCAGAGAGTGAGGCTATCAGCTGCTGAGGCAGAGAATGTCCTGGCAATGCAGTGGTGAAAAGATTTACAAAAACGCCAATACACTTCAAGGGAAGATAAATGTCTGTGGACACATTTGCTCCCGGCACAGACTCCAGCTCACTGTGGCTCAATGCATCACTTTCTACAGGAGGAGCTGGACAGCAGTGCCCCAGAGAGAAACCAGATGTGCAAGCACAGGCAGGCTCCAGACCAGGAAGGCTGCTGTGGTTGTCTCCATCCATTGAGGGAGAGTCTGCTGCCACCTTAGGGTCTGTCAGCACTGCTGAGAAGCTTGATCCCAGCTCCTGGGAGTGAAACATTCTAGTGGGAGCTGGTTTGCTTGGCTGTCCACACAGCCTCAAGGTGAAGAGCACTATCTGCTGCTGGCAAAGGCCTCCAGAAGAAAACCTGGTGGCAAAGGCCATACTGTAAACAAACGTTGTTATGGTTCAGTTTCACAAGGATTTGCTGGAGTATGAATATCTTGCTGCCAACAGGAATTTGCAGACCAAAAAAAAAAGAGCCAGAATTGTGTCTCATTTCAGAGAAATGTTGCTTTGAAGATAGGCAATGTTGTTGTCACATCTTGTCTCCTCCAGATGGTTGCACTTCATGAATTGATGGTTGCTTCATGAATTTGAACATCCACCAGCACAAGGACTGGCAGGAGTCTTCACATGGAGGAGAAGATGACGTCAGGTCCTTGTGAACTCAGCGCTATGTCTCAGTCTGCGTCAGAGATGTTTGGGTTCACTGACCACCCACCATGGCAGGGAGAAGAAGATGAAAAGGATGGAAGTGACAACCATGTCACATGTGGAGGGTCCTGAAGCAGCCAGGACAGTGCAAGAACTCACTGACCAGCACCTGCCAGGGTACTTGAGGGCAGCAGACCAGTGCTCCAGATAGGAGCTGCCCAGTCACAGGGACACGAGCAGCCCCAGGAGGGACACCAGAATTGCAGCAGCAGAGGGACAGCCAAATACAGCAGAAGTATCTCACCACCTCAAAGTGTTTCAGAGCGGGTCAATCTTTTCCAAGGAGAACTACACCATTAGCCTCAGGAGTCTGCGGTCAGTGGAAGGATCACTTGGACAAATGATTCTCGGGGGACTAAGGGTGAGAAATCTCTTCCAGTCTTAATAGCTGAAGACCACAAGTACCAAGACCAGGGGGCAGTAGCTGTTTCTCAGGAGCATCTGCTCTTCAGTCCCACTTCAGTGCTATGGCCGTATGGCAAAGGCAGCAGCTCAATACAGAGAGGGAGAGAAATCCTTGTCCCTGGTGGCTGCGACACCAAGGGGTGAACACAATGGCAATGACACATCTCTCCCAACAGCAGGCAGCTTCCCAGAGTTGGCAGCTGCCCGCCTACCTCCCACCTCTGAGAGGGCTCTGGCCTCCAAGGCAAGCTGGGGACAGCTCGGTCCTCAGGGACATGGCTGGGTTAGCCTCTCCTTGTGTGAAACAACTGTGTTTGGCTCTTCCTCCACCAAGAACTGGGAGAAAAAAAAAGAACCCACACCCCTTCCTGCCATCTGGAGAGTTAGTCGACACAAGCCAAAACATGTGTGCCATATGTACACAGCTGTGGAGCGCAGGGACGCCGCTGTCAGCCCATCTGTCCAGTGTGCTGTGTGCCAGTCCTCGCCCTCGGGTGGGCTGCTGAGACAGGGAGAGTGTCCTGCAGAGAGGCATGACTTCCCTTTCCTCCTCCTCCTCAGCAAGCATGGATGGGCTCCCTACAGTGTGGCCGTGGTGGGTCTGATCCTGCAAGCAACGGGGTTTTATCTCACATGTGCCAGTGAGGATCTCCAGCCTCACACATCCAAACAGGTTAAGAGACAGGGATGACACTGGATGGGTGTTGGGTACCAGTGGCTGAGCAAGGCTCCTGCTTCCAGCAGCTCCACATGCAGTGCCTGATCCCAAAGGAGCATGGGGCCAGGGTCAGCACAATCCCCTGCTCCTGCAAGCACGGCACAATCCCCTGTTCCTCGCCTGCCTGTCTGCGGGGACGTATCAGTTTCAGTGCCTCAGGAAAAGCCTCCCAGCTGCTTAAGAGCCTGATATGTGATGACAAGGAAGAGACAGAGGACTAACCAAGGAACAAGAAGAAAGGGGAAGCCTGCAGCAGACAGCACACAAGGGGTGCCTCTCTCAAGGGGCTGAGGGCCCTTTGTATGCCCTGGCACGTGGGAAGATGGTGCTGACATGAGGCAAGAGAAAGCCTCCCTACTTGCATGTACCTCCACCAGGGCATCTCCATACCCCTGCTTGCCACCCGCTGGCCAAGGTGTGACAGAAAGCAACCTCCTGTCTCCTGATCTGAGCTGCACCCCAGAACCCCCTCCGTGTCAGCGCTGCGAGTGACATGAGTGACAAGGCAGCGGCGTGCGTATGTGCAATGAAGCTGACTGTCACCTGATGTCACGTACGGCACCAGGCACGCCGCTGGCAGCCCAACAAGAAATGAATGCAAATGTCATCCAATGATGGTAGGGACAGCCAGCCCACCCCTCAGCAAATTGCTGGGAAAACCTCGCGGCAAACATTTCCCAGAGAATGATTTCTTTCTCTCTGCAGAGTGAACACAGCTCTGCCAGTATGTTCCTGCGCTGACCCTAGAGACCGGCTTTCATGGGAAGAGAGGACGGCAACTTGTTCTCCAGGCTCTTTGGGCTCCCAGCTGAGTCCATGGCTGAAGTGATTTATAGAGACAGGGCCAAGGCCAGGAATCTGAGGCTTTTCAAGAGTTGCCCATTTCCCAAAAGAGCGCAGCTTTAATTTGTTGCCTGCCTGACTTCTGCTTGAGGCTCAGCCTAGAACAAGATTGCCAGTGATTTGGGAAATCAGTGCTACTTCCCCTTGCGGTTTTGGTGGTGTAGATGTCTGTCCATGGAGAATTAGACTGACACTTCCAGGCGTTACACACAGTCACCAAACAACTGAAATATGGAAACAGCTTACAGAAACAAAATATATCAAGTCTGGAGTTTGTATCTACAAGGGGCAGCTTCTCAGCACCGGGGGACAGCACCCAGCACGCACTGGGTTACTGGGATTTTAACAGGAGTAGTCAGATCCCACCACTGCACAGTCATCAAAAATGCTCCAGTTTAGTTGCTCACCAGCGATTCTCTCCTGACATACAGCCCTGGTCTCAGCCTCTGAAATCTGTTTCCAGAAGCAGATGATGGGAAAGGATTAAGTCTTGGGGTGCAGCTACCCAGGACACAGCAGTCATTGAGAAAGGCTGCAGGCAGTATTCTGAAGATAGGAACAAGCACTTTTCCTCAAAGCAGGAGAGAGATTGAGTCCTAAAGTGAGCACACTTGGGGAATGGCTCAGATTGGTACTGTCCAAAAGATGGTGGGGAAAAGCCTGCATGTGTGAGCTCTGCAGTAAGGAGAGCATGTTGCTCCCACCAGGTGGGAGGGACCATCCTGGGAGAGGTGATGCTTAGCACCTCTCACAGTCAGACTCTGCAGCTTACAACCCTCTGAGCCCTGTGCATCTCCTCCTTCCTGCACACCTGGAATAGTCCCACCAGCATTTAACAGAAAGGCAGAAAAGCCAGCACAGCTGGGCTTGCATGATGCGACAGCACATCTTTGTCTATCACTGCACTGTACACAGTGCCTACATGCAGACAGGGCTGAGTGCAGGGGCCAGGGCACTGATTTATCCTTGTGCAGAAGGCACAAGAGCCTTGCAGCTTCTCTGCATCTCTCCTCATCCCGGGGAGGTGATGCAAGGATTTTGATCAAAACCTTTCATTCACCTTTCAAAAGTGCCACCCTGAC
The DNA here is from genome assembly GCA_024734555.1 of Trochalopteron elliotii. Classification (NCBI taxonomy): domain Eukaryota; kingdom Metazoa; phylum Chordata; class Aves; order Passeriformes; family Leiothrichidae; genus Trochalopteron; species Trochalopteron elliotii. Next base: position 386,348 of record JANPWX010018938.1, read on the forward strand.
AGTGTAAACACGTCTATTATCCTTTACAGACAACTATGAGGATTTTCAAGTCCTCTCAGCAAGAAAGCCCAGCACCAGACATACTTCAAACACACTCTACAGTAAAAATTACAGGACTCTAACTGGAAGAGGACCACAGCTCAGCTTGGCTATCCCTAGTACACAGGGCATACAGAAAGGCTATATCTTACAGCTGTATCTTACAGCAGCTGCTGTAAGAACCCCAAGGACTCTGACGGGTCAGGCACCCTGCACCAAAGTCAAGAGGAGCACAGTTTTGCCCAAATGCCCGGTGATCCCTTTAGGATCTGGACAGCTGGCAAGTACACGTGCTCTAGGTACAGGAGCATCCCCCCAGCTCCCAGCTTGGCCAAGTGCGTCTCTACACACTCTGTTATCACCCAGAGGAATTCCTCCGGTTTGTTTTATTTTTCGCCCTCTACACAGCTCTCCCTCTGGGGAAAAAAAAAAAAAAAAGTCCAAAACTTTCTAACTGCAAGCAAATTAAAAGCCCTTATTTATTTATCTTGAGTGTTAGCACAGTTCTAGGGTTGGTACTTCCAGGCATTTTGAACAGACTTCCCCTCCTGTCAGCCGGCCACTCGGCTCCTGCCCTTCACCTCCCCTGGCCCCGGGCGCGGGGCAGCGCGGGCGCTCCCCGGTCCCTGCGCACCCTCCA
>JANPWX010018938.1:387401-475985 GCA_024734555.1 Trochalopteron elliotii
ACCTGAAAGAAGGCCTCGGAATTCCCTTCCCTCCCCTCCCACCCCACTCCCACTTTCTTCTTTAATCTCGCTCTTCCATGCGATGGAAGAGAAATCCTGCCCCCCGGAGACTCGCCGCGACCCACCGTGTGCGCTCACCACCCCCAGCCCCCTGCCATGCTTCCCCAGGGAAATCTGTGGTTTGCTTTGGTTTCCAGCCCACTTCATCCCGCTTCTCCTCCCTTATCACTGGTTTTCCGCATCAAGACCCTCATCTGCGAGGCGTGGGGTGCCTGACTTCACGTTGCCTTCCTAAATGTGTCCGGGAGCACAGCCGGCACCCCGAAGGGATGGGAAACTGGGGGAGTTCCGGCGCTTCTCACACATCCCTCCCGTCGCTCGCGGAATCCCTCGGTTGCTGCTCCGCCACCGACTCAGACCCACTAGGAAGAATTATTCCGCAGCAACAGTCTGCCCTGTTTTTCACAGGGCTAACAAGGGACACCGCACGCGTGGGTAACTGCTACGAGCTTTGGTCTGCCTTCTGCTGGCACCTCAAAAACCCTCACCTCAGCCTCGGGGAAATCAGGGCCAGGGGTCTCTGCAGAGTGGGCAGACGGAGTGAGGGAGGGATGGAGGGGTGCAGTTCACAGTCAGAGCTGTGACACAGCTGGGAATAAACTGCATTTATTAGGATTGTAGGAAAATTTTGGGGTGGAAGGGACTTCAGGAGATCTGTTATTTTTAAAAGTATCTCTGTTATTTATGCACCCAGCTTTTTAGGTCATCTAAACCCCTTAGACTTTAAGTTGTACTGAGAATCAGTGAGATGCAAGCTGTGATATGCTTGAATTCATAGCAGTGAAAGGGATGTTGGTTCCTTACCCTCCTTCTCCTCCTCTTCCTCCTATGATATATCAACCTAGCAGCCATCAGCACTATGTGGGGTGATGAGAAGGAGCTTCTGTTGACCTCGTGTGGGTCCGTGATGCAAGACAAGCTCTGCCTGATGACTAATTTCCTCTTGCTGCTGTGGCCAGGCTGCCCCAGAGCAGACATTGAAACAAGGTTTACTTCATGTGGGGAAAGCAGAGGTTGTGGAGAAAGTGCTGGAGAAGATGTGCTGAGTCCTGGTTCAGCACCAAATCTGTGACAGCAGCGCTGCCTCCTCCATTACATCCCGTGCCCCAAGTGTCACTGTGGTTTGATTTTCCTTTGCAGAAGGGCTTTGGGTAAGGCAGTAGAACTCAGAAGTGCCTGACTTCCCAGTGTGGGTAGCAGCACCCCCTGCCTCGCGGTGGTGCTGGCAATCCGCCCTGATATCCTCAGCTAGAGCCTGTGAATTATTGCTGCTAATGCTAGGGCATGCCTTAATGACTATTTTCTCCATATTTCATCTTAGTTCCTCTAACTTTCAAAGTTGAGAGCCAGCGAAGGGATTTTCGGTTGACCGTGTTTCTCCCAAGCATCCCAGTGAGTGGCAGTAGCACCAGCCCCTCCAGCAGGGTCTATCCTTCAGTGAGAGCCTCTGTTAAACATTTGGTGGCTTTTGTCACAAGAGGAGGACCTTTGGCCCAAAATTAAAGTCTCAGTCATTAAATTCTGCCTCCCTAAAATCCCCTTGCTCTTCCAGCTTGACTCCATGAACTAAATCCATTTGGGCAGTAAGTAGATGAAGGCAACTAAAACCAAAGGCATTTGCACCATTTTTTTTTTCTCATTTTGCCCCTAAGGCATGTTTATCTTCTCAGTGCTGGTTATGTAGCTGCTCCCTTGGCGGTCGCTGCGTGACGGAGTGCTTCCAAGAAGAAACCTAAACCTGAGTGTCCCTAGTCACATAACCGCCTGTCAGACCTTCTCCTTCTCTCCTTTTAGTATCCTTGTGGTCATGGGTATCAGAGGATGGCTGGGGTGGCCCAGCTCAGGGCTGAGTCACGATGGGCCTCATCCCTCAGTGTGACCCACGGGGCAGTGCACGCAGCCTGTCTCTGTCTGTGGGACACAGAGGGTACAGCAGTGACAGCTGCCAGCCACAGGACACAGGCTGGGAACTCATAAACCTGCTCCCACTGTGCTCACCTTCCTTTGCTTCCATAGTTAAAGCAGGGCAAACTGGGTGGGGACTCTCTGTCAGCATTCCAGTTGGGTTGCTCCTGTTTGCCTTAAGAGAGATTGAAACTGAAACTTGCTTGGGACTAGACTGAAGGGAGAGAGATTTAAACTGCAGTGAAAAAGTTGGTGCAGCCTTTTCTACCAGATTAAGTTGTTTAGATGAAGGTTAACTCTCTCACTTAGGCAAAGGTGAGTTTCCTGCAGGGCAAACCCATCCCTTCAGCACATGCCATGGTAGCCCCAGAGCCACTGACGTACCTTCCACATCCAATGGAGGTGGGCAGTGATGCCTGAGCTCACCACCTGGCCTCTGAAAAACAAAGCATTGTGGCTGTGCTGGCATTGGAATTTGGGCTGGGTGCAGTGTGTCCTCATGCAATGTCACCAGAGAAACATGGCTTTTGGGAGCAAATGCAAAAAAATCTGCAGGTGGTGCTGACTGCTCTGTGCCATATGGATGCAGCAGCTCATTCTGCTCTGTAGTGCCTACATGCCAAATTGATGGCATGAGATGAACAACAGATGGAGGGAATCACCTGGCTGTGGGGGAGTAATGCAGAGTGACAGGACTGTGGCTGTGACTTGTAGTGAAACTTTTGACCTCTCCTTTCTGCAAACCATGTTATGTCCGCCTTGTCTACACTCAGAGCTGTATCATTTTATCAGTCCTGCTGTGTCCTATGGGTCTATTTTTTTACAGATATGAGTAAGGCAGGTACTTGCAGGGCATAGACACACTCCAGGGAAGGTTTCATCTGTGGCAGAGTCAAGCTGATGGTGCCACTGTCCTATGCCATTGGCCTTTCTCCTTCTTGCTGTCCTCCCATTTCCTCCCTTTGCTAGCTCTGAGGTTCTCTGGGCTGGACCTCCAGCCCAGCCCTCTTTGATATGCTTGGCATTTTTTGATGTGGTGGTGTGGCCATGGCTGCACACTGGTGAGGTGGGAAAGGGGTTGCTCCTCTGCTTTGATACTGACTAAGAAAATAACTTCAGCATAAGCACCAGCACCACTTGTCAGGCAATTCTGCGACCTCTGCCTTCAAGGGTGAATAAAGGACAAGAGGAAATGGCCTCAGATCACACCAAGGGGGATTTATGTTTGATATTAAGAAAGATGTTGTTACCAAAAGGGTTGTCAGGCATTGGAAACAAGGAAATAAACCCTTTGCCAGTCCCCTGTGAAGGACATAACAGTTGTGGGTAAAAATCACTGGAGAAGTGTTAACCTCTTCTCCTAACATCCTGTCACTGAGCTACTCAAAGTCATGGATTAACTCCACCCCTACAGGGTCAAGATCTCCCTGGCCCTACAGCACCATACTCTAAATCCGTCTCTGCCTTCTGCCAGTGGGTGACACACCCTGTTGAGTGGCTCTCTGCCCTGATAAAAACAAGTGTGATTGTAAGAAATGACTATGAAGCCCCAGAATGTGTCTTCAGGCAATGTATTTTTTTTAAAAAAGACAAGTAAGTAGGAAGGAAAATGAAATGGAAATAATCTGCTGGGTGGCAAGAATTAGTTGTGGGTGCAGTTGGGATGTTTGAAAGGCTTGTCTTCAGTGCCCAGGATAGGTGATGGGGGAAGACATGCTACAGGTGGGTGTCAGGGAGATGTCTCCAAAGCAGTGCCCAAGAGACAGGACGTTTTCCCCAGGAAAGCATCCTGAGCATTTCTGAAAGATGATTCAGCTGGTGACAGCTTTGTACTTCTGAAAACCAGAACACACTCCAAACCCTGTGAGAAACCAGAGCTCTGCACTTGTTAAAAAGGAACATCTACTCTCCTGTACAGTTTCCAGCATCCTCCTTAGGCAAGAGGAATTATTTTAAAATGCTGTTGAAGAGCAAAACCAGAAGTCTGATTGCAAGTGGCATGTTGAGGATGTCAATGTAAAGTTGAATCATCAAAGTGAGACTGAGATGCAGCCTTAATCCTTCTTCTTTTAATGTTTAAATATGTGTCATGTAGTCTGACATTATCATTAATAGTCTGACAGCATGTGAGCAGCTGTCTTCCTCAGGAGGTTTCAGAGTTTCAGTATGTGTTTCAAAATGTACCAGATATAAGAAAGAAGAAAGGGAGAACTTTTCTTTTTGCAGTAAAAATTCCATCGGGAGCACATTCTTTTATTGTGAAGTATTTAAATAACAACCAAAAAAAAAAAAAAAAGAAAGGAAGAAAGCATAAGCTTGGCAGGCTAAGAGTTTTGTCCAGTTCTTAATATGAGGATAAAGAAAAAAAAAGGAAAAGAAAAAAAGAAAAAAATGTATCTGGTTTTATAGTTCTATGAAAAATACATCTTAAAAAGCAGCAATTTGAGAATATAGGCAGGCGAGGAGAGGAAAAGTGAGGAAAGGCTGCTGAAACACATGTCTATTATTAGTGAAGAGAAGTGAAATTTCTCCAGCATTAGGAAAACCCTGTAGCATTTCTAAATACCCATAAAATGTACAGTGGGAGTTGTAAGAACCCGTAAAGTTGGTGGTCTCTCATCAGCGGGTTTTTTTAAAGCTATTTAGAGACTTGGCAAATGTGCATGGGCAGGATTATGGGAGCCCTCTTGGATAATATGAAACTGAGGAAGGATAGTGAAATGAGATAGGAAATGAGAATTATTCACACACAATGTAAATTGGAGTAATATCTATCATTGACTTAAAATTGTATTTCTTTTTAAATGCCTATTTTTACTTGACACAGTCAATATGCATTTAGAGGAAAAAACTGCTTATGACAGTCTGCAGCTTAATTTTATTCTCTTAGCATGAATGATGAGATTTAAGTCTCCTCTCCTCTCCTCTCCTCTCCTCTCCTCTCCTCTCCTCTCATCACTGCTCCTCTCCTCTCCTCTCCTCTCCTCTCCTCTCCTCTCCGATCTGAGGTCAGAAATATATCTTTTGTCAGTGTATCTCAGCAAAGAGCAAAGGGTGAGATGCTTTTGTTGCCTGTTCACATCTCCATGAGGAGGAGGTTGCTGCTGTCCCGTGGCTTTCCTGTCTATCAGAAAGAAGTGCAATGATACCCAGAGGCAGAACAAATGAGACTTGTGAGAAGAGCAATGCAGTTATGCCAAACATAATGACCATTGCAATGCAATACATAAAAGAATAGTGGAGTCTATAGTGTTTGAATTGTATAAATAAAAACTGCACACATTTCAAAAACAGATGTTGCATTTTAAGCTGGGGACATGATGCAGGAGTTACTGTATGAGTTTGTGTGGAAAGCTGGACTAAATCATCATACAGGATCCCTCTAGCCCTACTATCACTTAATCCCCAACAGGTATCTGCCTTTCTGATACATCACCATACTTCTTGGTGGGAGACACTGTGTCCTTGGCAGTCTTGCAAATCAGTTTGTATGCACTTTGCTGCAGGTGGAGAGGCTTAATTTTATAAAGAAGCAATTCTGTTTAAAACGAAAAGAAACTGAAGTTCTCAGCCTAGCCCTAGTAGAAGTACTACCTTCACCAAACTGGTGTCTCAGTGCCTCACTCCAGCTGAGGCAGGGATGTGTCTCCAGTGACTTGTCAGAGGCTCAGCCACGCTGTGGCAGCTTAGACAGGGACCCTGTGGCCATCAAGGCCAAGGACAACTCACCCAAGGACTTCAGCAAGAGCAGTGTTGGCTCCAAAATTGCTTGGGTGTGAGATGTATGGGAGGTTGAATAGCTGGGTAAGGACCTGCAAAAACCTCAACTGTTTCTCCATTTGTGAGCCAATGCACTGATTTATGCACAGTTGCACTGGCAGCTGGTCTGGCTTCAGCTCGATCTGACCTCATACATCATTAAAACCAGTAAAAATCCTCCCATTTGTTTGCTTAGGACCTGTCTGAGGCTGGGAGGTTGTTTCTGTGGTCAGGAGAGGGGTTGTGTGTGGAGATGGACATGAGGTATAGTCCCAGCTCTGCCAAAATCCCCTAGTGGACTGTTCCCTGCAGTGTCCCTGGTCTCCTGGATCCTGGTGAGCAGCATTAATGTGTCCTTCCTTGTCCCAGCCCACCTCCCCACTGTGCTCCCTGTCCCCTACAGCACCAAGGAGATGCCCAGTATCCAGATCAGCTCAGACTTAGTTACCCCATGTGCACACAGCATTCTTTAGGATTTTGTCTTTTGAAGTTTCAGGACCCCTGAAAAAAAAAAAAAAAAAAAAAAAAAAAAAAAAAAAAAAAAGAAAAAAAAAAAGGATGAGGTCTGAAGGGATTAAAGTCTTTCATTTAATGTTCTTTTGTTTTAGAAAAAGGACAGTTCACCTTAAATAGGACATAGGTACAGGACAGATGCCCTTTTAGTTAAAACCTATAAATTTTGGGTGGAAATTTACTTTTGTGGGTGAGGGCAATGCAAACATTTGTTTGCCAGATTTTTCAATGGTGGCTGTTGACTGTGGTCTGCATGGTCCCAAGAATTCCCAAGAATTGACTCTTAGTGGTTATGTAAAGAGTGTGCAATTAGAGGCATATTTATTCCAAAGTCTCTGCTCAGATTCTCCAGGTGTAAAAGAGCTTTTAATGGTGAAAAGGGAAGAGTAACATCATTGACAGCTTCACTCACATGAGCTAATGTGCCCACATCTCCAGTGGGCTGTTCCCACCATGGTGGATAAATTGAGGTTTTGGGAAGGTAGAGGATGCTTAGAGAGGCTCCTTTTTGTGGAGGTCTTACCATCTGCTAAAGTTTATTATTTTCTTCTATTAACCATTCATCAGAAAGGCTGAATTTATTATTAGAGTATACCAATTGTGGTTTTTTCCACAAAATCTCATGTAGCACCTTGTCCCTGGTTAAGTTTGGACTTTATATTGGGATACATTTCTGTAGAGACATGTTAGTGAATAAGGACATGGGGTTCAGGGTCATGCTGCTATAACTTATCTTGAAATCATAAAATAGAAAGATTCTAAGAAAGTGGGAAAAAAAAAAGGTTAGAAGCACACTAAATGCAGAGTGGTGCTTCCTTTGGTACATCATTCCAGCTTCTGGCAGTCAGCAGCTAAGGGATCTCCTGAGGTTGAGTTTGGATTATGGTGTTTAACAGCACTGCTGGAGCTAGCTACCATTACTGTTTTAAGCCCATTTGTACTAATTTGTAAATTTTAGTGCTCATGACAGTCCCATAACTCATTTGTGAGAGAAATGTCCTTTTTTTCTGTTCTTAACTTTGAATCTCATAATTTCATTAGTTAGTGTCTGTCTGGCCCTTGAAGTTTTGAGAAATGGTGCACAATTATTTCCTGTTCACCTTCTCCATGCAAGTTGTGACTTCACAGACCTCTCTCAGATCCCCTCTGCTGTTTTTTCTCCCAAGATGAAGGATTTTAGCCTATTCTGTTCCCTGTCTCTGGTGTCTTGTTGCCCTTTCTTGCCTTTTGTAATTCTGCTCTATCCTGTGTGAGATTGGTGCGTTGGAGCTATGTGCAAAACTTCGTGATATTGCTCTGAAGTCTTTTCCTACTAGTTTTTAATTTTCTCTTTGCCTTTTTAATTCCCATGGAGCACTAAGTTCTCATTTTTAGAAAACCATCCAGGGTAGCTCTTATCTTGAAATTTTTCATAGGTTCTCACATTTGTAAAGCCAAGTGAATGGCATCATTCACATCACCCTTCCCCCTCAGTGACAGCCCCAAAAAACTCAGTTTGCTTTTTAATGCCTCCTACAGATACAACACTTCACTCTCCCCCATTACACCCAGCTCTCTGATGTCTCTAATGTTCTTTTTTAGAAAGTTTATCAGTTTGCCTTACACAGAATCACACTTATCTCTATTCATCCCTTCTCTGGAAACTGCTTTTTCATTTTGCATCACATTTATTGCTTCTATTCTTTTGGCACAGGCTGATTTAAACAGCAGGCTGGCTCTGCACCATGGATAACCATTCAGCAATTTCCTCTTTGGATTTCCATAGAGCTCTTGGTTGAATGCTGTCTGGTCTTGCAGATTGGTCTTATTCATTTTATCAGTTTGTTTGAAAATCTTTTCTACTGACACTTCAGTTTGAGGTATCTCTTCAGCTGTGTTCTCAAGAAGGAAAGGCTGCAGTGTGGGATGCATCCTCAGTATTTATTTGACTTTGCTATCATGAGATAATGTGTCTTTAGTGCTCATCTATCACATATTGATCATCTATCAGTCTGAACAGTTGTCTGGAAAACTACTTGCTTTGAGGCAGCTTTTGTTATTAGCTTTCAGAGCTTTAGAAAATTGCTCTTCAGAAGGTTTTTTAATACATTTATATTGACTTCTAACATTAGCTTACCTGTGTGCATGTTTCTTCCATCTTCCTTGTCTGAAAGTACAGTTTAAATAAAGTCTGTGAGTCCTGAAACCATTTGACTCCTAACTTTCCCTTTCAGCTTCCTTTCAGTACAACTCTTCAGTTTTGTGTTACTGCCTGTCAGCATCTTGAAGTAGAGAAAAAACTCAATTACTTGAAGTATGAAAGATGTGACTGGTAACCAATACATCAGTTTAATGCAAGACTTGGGTTAGTATTAGTCAGTAAATGTCTTCCTACATTTAATATGATATAAAATACAACCCCTGCCAAAACTCAAGGCAGTTCTGCAATACAGTTTCTCCACTTTGGCTTCCTAACATGTTTCACAGCACATAAATGCATGCTCTGTGGGCATTATCAACTTTCTGACAGTTTGGCCTGTGAACTTCTCACTTCTATCCTGATCAGGGCCCTGCTGAACAGTGTACCAAAAGAATACAGGGAAAGAGAAATTCGACTGAGGGTCTCAGCAAGGTGGCCAGGATTGGGCTCAAAAGGAGTGAATGAGAACAAATGTGGTCAAAGGATATGAATTTGAAGGATACAGTGATCTGGATAAGCAAGATGGCAGGCCAGAAATTTGGCCAAAATACATCTAGGAACTCTTTCAAGAAAAGTTTAGCCTGGGATTAAGTTGAAGATTGGGAAGAGCAATGGCACAGGGGAGGACCCAGGACAAGGACAGATGGAATGGGAATGAAGTCAGGAAGATGTGAATCAGGGACAGGAGAAGTCAAGCTCAGGAGGTACAATCACACCCCAGAAGGATGGTGAGGAGCAGAAAGCAATGAAAAGGACTCCTTGAACAGTGACTGGTTGAGGCAAGCCTGCAATCAGACCTTCAAGAAAATACCCAGGTGCTTAGACACTTCTTTTTTTTCCCCCTGGCTGCAGACCTCAAAACTAAGGCAGAAGTCAGCACTGGTATGAGAAATATTTTGGGGTACAGCCAGAGAGGACATGAGAGACAGTGACACAGAGACTTCAGGTTCCATGAATAACTCTGAAAATGGGCTGTGAGTAGTCCCTCGCTGTACTTGCCTGTGTTTGTGAAACATGCTGATATTTATTCATGGTATCAGTGGTGTCACCCAAAGCAAAAATAGCCTCAGAGCTAACACATATCAGTTCAAGCAATAGCTTATCAGTGATATTTCTGGGCTTCTCTAAATGTAATGAGACCAACCTTTTCCTGGGTGTCCAGATGTTTTGTTGGAATGTGTTCACTGCTAGCTGAGTGCTTGTTCAAAGGACAAACACCTTTTAGCAAAGCTGTAGAACGCAGTTTTCTAAATAAAATCTTGCACTTTCAGGCATGATCCAAAACTATCTTTCCATTGGTTTTCAGAGTCTTTTGAATTAAGCCTCATATGCAGATTTGCCAGTGCTCTGAAAGGAAAAACAGTGAAGGATATGAAGTGCCAGATGGCATTAAGTGGATCTTATTGGGTTTGGAGGTAACACAAACTCTAAACTGAGTGGACCCAGAAATTCTGGCTGCTGAAGTGTGATTCCCCATCTGTACTGAACATCAAGGTGGCTCAAATAAAGGTCAGGGACCCACATTAGCATTCTCTATTCCACTGGTGGCTTATAAAATATTTTAGGATGCATTGAGTGGGCTGTGTAGGAACAGACTGACTAGTTTAGCAGATGTCAGCACTAGAAGAATGTCTGCCATGATCTGGTGTCTTGTCCTTTGATAGCTGTTCAAAGAGCAGGCAGGAAATTGCACTGCTGAGAAATAAATTGGATATTAGCACACCAGAAAGAGCCGATAATGTTTCTCTTTGTGATACCAGGGCTGAGCTGATCAGAAAGCCAACCTTAGCTGCCCTGAAACAGGAGCCTACTGAAGTATGTGCTGTGGACCTGACTCCAGTTTTCATGTGGACATTTTTATTCCTTGTGCTTTCCACTCACCTTTGAGCAGAGTCAAACATGATGTACAGTCAAAGAAGACACTGAGCTCTTTAATTTTCACATTCACCCTAACTTAAAACAATTTTCCTGCTACTGATTGCTTCTAATGACATTCAGAGCCCCTGATAAATTCCTGAGATAGTAATTTGCTTTCAAATCCACAGATATATCATGATAAGTATCAAACCTGGTCACAGTCAAGGTGGAAATGGGATGGGAGGAAAGCATAGAATCATTATCAGGATCTATTATGGAGCTTACCTGGAAGGGAGGATAATAAAGGTTTCTCTGTTTAAAGGTCCAGATGTCAGTGTTCCAACTGATATTTAAAATAGGTAATGTGCACTGCACTGAGCTAGGCAAAAGAGCATTTCCAGGGCTGCTCCAAAATATTTACCTCTTAAATGCTTTCTGTCAGAAAATGCCTTAGTGGATTAAGCAATTTTTTTTCCTTGAGAAGTGTCTGTTTTTGGCATGAAATTTCAGATGTTTACTGAAGTTTTATATCTAAAAGCAGAAAGTTTATTTTTAGTTGTTTCTATTTATTTTAAGTAAAAGTCAGAATTTTTGCAAGAGAAGAAAACTCAGTTTTCAGACCAGCTGAGTCTTTTCACTCTTTTCCAGTCCATTCACTCTTCCAGATGAAGAAGACCCCGAATAACGTAATTTTGAGGCGTCAAGCTCTGTGTGAACATTGGAAACTCTTAGTAAGGTCTTGATCGTCACAAGACTTCACCCCCTGTCATGGCAGAGACTGAAGGAAAGCCAGACATGTACAAAACCTCTACAAATAATTTCTGACAAGCCTCTAAAACTTGTCAGAGTTGAAATGATGTGTACGTGTTAAATGTGTGACTGCCTTTAGTGTGAAATATTTTCATTCATGAAGGCTCTTGGAGAGAGGTTGGTTGAGTGACTCCCGTTCTTGATGGTGGAGGCTTGATGGGTTTCCAAAATTTGCCTTGCTCTCCTGTCACAACATCTAGGTGCCTGTTGCTGCTGCTGCTCAGCCGATTCACCCTCTTCAGTGCCAACTCCCACGAGGGCTGGATGAACCAGAAAATTAGTTTGGCAGGGTAGATACTGCAAGAATTTGAGAATATCTTTTTCTTTGGAGATAAGGGTTTGTGCAAGTTACAGGGTCATGTGGTGTCTGGGGAAACCCAGTTCTGCAGTGGAGAGAAATCTTTTGCACATCCTCATATGATGGTGGATGTGTTATTTGTGACTGCTCAGTCACAAATCCTGGGGCAATACAGGTTTTTAAGTTCCTTTAAGATCTCCTCATGGGAGCTGAGCCTCCAACCCTGAGGTTCACAGTTGAGATTTGCTTGAGAGAATGACTGCTCCTTTTCCCTGTCACCTCTGCTACCTTCAAGCACTGACAGCCCCACAGAGCTGCCCCCATGGGGTCCCAACCGAGCACTGACACTGCGCCCGGTGCCCGCAGCGTTGGGGTACGTGTCTCCAGGCATGGCACATTTGAAGTACTCAGAGTCATTGTTTGATGATTTGGTTCCACAAACAACCCTGCTCCCTCTGCAGGAGGAATTATCCTGTTTTCCATCAGTTGATTTTGGATCTTCCCACTGAGAAGCGATCCAAGCAGTGAAGAGCTTCTTAATCCCATTACTGCGGAGCCGGTCTGAATAAACTGACCCGTGGGGTAGAGGCTGTTGCTGCTGAAAGGCTCTGCATAAAAAGGAGAGGTTTAGTTTCTCCTGGGGTTGATGCACAGCCTCCGTTTTGCTGTTGAATTCCCCTGTGCCATGGAGGGACCCTGCTTTTTGCTCCTGCCCCAGAGGCTGAGAAGGCAGCACCTCTTGGCTCTGTGTTGTGCAATCCTCTTGGCCACTAACATGTTGGATCTGCGGGGGGAGCTGCTAGAAGTGATGTGGGAAGCTCAAACCTGAAGTCATCCTTCCCTGCTTGCCAGCATGAATCATTAAATCATTTGCTTTTGCAGGCTGTGGCCAACTGTAAGCACCCGTGGAAAGGGAGAATTCACTTTCCTGCCTCTGCAGGCACACGGGGCCAGATCCTAGCCTGGTGCCAGTGGCTTAACACTAATGATATTCATTCTTTTCAAAACTAAGGAAAAAGTGGTTTCTGTTTGTTTATTTAGCTTTTTTCCCCCTCAAATATGGTTTCACCCAAAATTTCTTCAAGGTATTTTATAAAGTGCTATTTGGGAGGGGTCAAGAACATTTCTTGATGTGTCTGAGCATCTTTCCAGAGATTCCTTCCACCTGCCTACCCTGGCAACGTAGGGTTAGAAGGACAGAAAGTACAAGAAGGAAGTACCTGCGTGCAGCTGGAACTCCCCCTTTAATACAGAGAATCTTTCCTCCCTGGCACCTGATGGTCTGCCAGGAAGTGTCCTGTGTCTGCTGAAGTTGAACTTGGGCTGCCACAGCTGGCTATGGATGAGCTAAAGCTGTCAGACCTGGTTTTGGTTTCTGTTGGATGGTCCTTCTGGCAGTGGGAAGGAGGAACTTGTTGAGAAGATGATTTTGCTTTCCTAAGCATAAGTTCCTTCAGCAAATCCAAAGCTGATGGCAAGCAATTGATTCTCTCATCTCATTTCCCATTTTTGGGTGGAAACAAAGTGTTTCTTTTTCTCTTAATTACTGAGACAGCCTTCTTTAATGCCAGAGGTAGAAAGGTACAACAGTGACAAAACACAGAAAAACCCCAACAGGCTATGGACACCAAAATACAGAAAAATGGCTTGAGGTGTAGAATAACCACAACTGGCACATGACTTATGGATTACACCCGTCATATGATCAGCCCTTAGCTAGTTATAAATATTATATTAGAAGTATTAGTGAAACCAGATGGGTTGCAATCAGTCCAAAACGTGGTGAGCCTGCGGCCTGAAATAAAGAGGGATGAAGCACAATGCTTTGGCATTAAAAATCATCTTCATGTGAGTACCAAGAACTGATGAGGAAAAAGAGAAAACGTCGCATAGCTGGCTGTGCTGTGCACATGATGCTTGGGAAATCATTTTTCTGTGTCTCAAGGCACCAAAATATATTTCCTAAGAGTCTGCAGCCCATGTTGGATGTTTCATCCTGATGCTAATTAGCTCTGGTAATTAGTCTGATTGCTCTTATTTTGGGTGGGCAGTGAAAGAAGAGAGAGAATGTGAAGGCCATCACTCACTATGTGTTTCTTGCAAAGGGGCTGGACGTGGCAGGACTTTTCCTCTGAATGTACCAGGATTGCTTGGGGTACCAGGGTGCTCAAGTTGTTGTGGAGGGGGTGATAAAATAGGTAAATGCAGCTTTGTCTTTCAATTCCTCCTTCCCTGACCCCTTCAGATGCTATCCCCCATGTCTGAGAAGTTTTTAACCCCCAAATAGTCAGTGCTTGGTGCAGCTCTTGCCTTTGAGTAGTAAACACTCTTCACATCTCGTGTTAATCGTCCCTGTGTTAGTTCTCCTCCCAGAAATTTGTCCTGCCTTATCTTTCTTGCAGGATCCCAAACATTCAGCAATTGCATCAGGAGACCTTTAGAGCCGCATCAGCTCCAGGGGCTGGGCCAGGAGCACCAGGAACACCGGGCATCCCGTGATCCGGGACGGCCAGAAGCGGTGGAGCCGGGCTGGCCGCACACCTCAAATCCAAGGAGCAAGGAGCAAGCATTAGGTGCATTAAGCATTTCCTTCAGTCCCGGCTGCAGCAGAGCCCCGGGGTTATCAGCTGAGGGGGAGGTTGATCTGTCCCTGTGCCCGGCGAGGGACGGACAGCGGCCCGGCATCAGAGCGCCGTGGCCGGCTGTTCATAGCCGGGCTGCCCGGGGTCGCGCAGGTGCACGGCCAGCCCGTGTGACAGCCCGCAGCCCGCGCAGCTGACAAAATATCCCCGGCATCTGGCACCGTCCTCGTGTCTGGGCCTCCAGGCTGGCATGCCAGCCCCGAGCAGCCGGTGCCTCCAGCGCGGCCAGGGCTGGATCCTTACACAAACACACCGGGGCGGCGGGAGGGGAGCGGTGCCAGGGACGGATTTGGCCCTGCTGTGCAAAGCAGCTCTCGGCCGTGCTTCCAGCCCTGTTTGTGAGCTCCTCACGAACCTCGTCTGTGCCTGCACCTCGCCTGCTTCCCCCAGCCAAATGTGAGTCACCCACCTGGTCCTCTAGAGATGCCCAGCTCTCCAGTTGGTCCCCAGGCAGGTCCCTCTGCCTGCTCTTGTCCCTCTCCAGTCCTACTGAGAGGCTCATGGAGGTGCTGGGGCTTGCAGGCTTGGTGAGGACTGGTTGCATCCATCCTGCCCGAGCCATCATGGGGAAATTACCTGGAAACTTCTCCTCATTCCCCACTGTGAAGTTGAGCTGCTGGGTTAGATGACTTCAGGCTGTGGCCTTGCTTTGGTGGGTTGTTGAGGGCTGTACATGTTTGCAGCAATACATAGATACAAATGACTAATAATAGGAAAGCATGTGCTGGGTCTATGTCCACTCCTTTCCGTCCCAAAAAGGAATGGGCTCTCTCCAAGAGCCCTAACCTTGTCTTGAAGGCCAGGTCAACATGCTTTGCTGATGAGGTGGCCTGAATTTCATCTCCCTCATATCACTTTTGGTTCTTGGCAGACATGAGTGTCCGTTGCTTATAATACAACTTACCTCTTTAAAAGGGCTGTTCATCTGAAAGGCCTTTAAAAACAAGCCAAGAAAATAATTTCTGTGTTCCAGAAGGAGAAACTGAGGTGTGGGAAACAAAACTGATTTCCCCAAGTTACGCAGCAGCACTAAGGCAGAAACAAATGGCTCAGTCCTGCCCATCTCTGTTGGCCACCCTGGCTTGATCTGCAGCCATGGAACACAGGTTTGGGTGGCAGAACTCACTGTGACATTTCTCCTTTGGGCTGGCTGAGTGTGTCCTCACTTTCCTTGCTCACTGCCCATCAGTGCTCCCTTGCACCACACCAAGGGTGTTCCTGGGAAAAAGGAGGCACTTGCAGGTTATAAAGTGTTGAGGTTTATTAGAAAACTACAGCTCCTAGAGCAGTTGTATGGGCTGGACACAGTTGTATGATACTTTTTACAAGGATTAATCATGTGGAAAAGGAGTTGGTGAAAATTTTTTTTTTCCCAATACATTGTCAGGAACCTGGGTATTTTGTTAAATAATGTTTTTTTGTTAAATAATGGTATTTTGTTAAATAAAGGTACTTTAAGATAAAATTCAATAATTGTCACTATTTTGCTGTGCATAAACTTTGCATGAGACTGTCTCTTTCTTGAGACTAAAAGAAGCACAGTAAGGAAATGAAAAAGTAACAATATCCATTTTTCAGTAGCAGGACATGGGGAAGGGGGATTCTTCTCAAGATCACACGAGAAACTGGTGACTGACTTGGGTGTGCAACCCATTTCAAATAAAACCTCGGTCCAGTGACCTATTGACAAGTTCTTGTTTAAAGTATGAATCTTACTAAGATGAAAATGAATGCAGAAAATGTGAGTGATGGAGACCTTGAATGCTGAGGGCGTTTTAGTTCATTCTCCCCCACAGCTGGATCAAGAGTCAAAACCAGGATGAAAATGTGAAAAAAGAAGGGTGTTGATGGAGAGACAAGAGTGATCAAGCTAAAACCATCTTTGCTGGACCAATGATTCTGGAAACCAACAGGGGGGGGGGAAAAAGTTGTATTTCAAGTGGGCATTGTGTCCTGAGCTGACGTTGCAGTTCAAAGCCTGATGGTCTTTGGACTGGGGTGGGCTGGTAGCTGTGTCACTGGGCACTATGGCACAACAATGCAAGGGCAGCTGGCAGGTCAGGAGACATCAACAGAAGAGTACAGACCCTGCTTAAGAGAGCACTCAGGGATCCCTTCCTGCTGACCATAGCTGTGGTTTGCCTCCAAGCATCTATACTCTCTCCCAGATCTTTTCATGGATTGATAAGATTTGTCTTTGGGGTAGTTCACCTCTTCTCCGTCTGCAGTGTCAATCGCCTGGGTGGCTTTTTCCTGTGGAGTGGTGAAATTGTGGTGGAAATTGGATGGTTGTGGTGGTGGTGTTTAACTGTGAAAATGCTTCAGGGTGGGACTGAACCCTGCAAGTTTGGAGTCTTCAGGTAGAACTTGGTTTTTGTGTTTGCTTTCACAAGAGGTGCTCTCCCTCTCAGACATTGGGGTTTATTCATATGGATGGAGAAGGCAACAACGAGGGCAATTTTATTGCTCCTTTTTACCTCTGGAGAGCTGCCACGGTTGACATCAGCCCGTCATGTGCTGGTGACTGCGCTGCATTCATCTGCTGGCTGAACACTGATTTCCCCTGTTAGCAAAAAAGGCAGATCCCTAATGCTGCTGCTTGCTGCAAGTCAGGCCACCACCTCATTTAGAGCCTCTCCTGCTGAGACACTTTCCCTCCCTGGTTTATTTGGGGTCTGTGTGCAGCCTGGCACTCTGCACAAATGATATAGCAATGAAAAACTACAGATGTGCAGACAAAAAGGCCTGTTGGGTCTTTCCCTCCTCCTGTGCTGTGGGGAGTTAATGGACATTGCTCATTAGGGGAAATTTTTCTTTTTGTCTTTTACCTAATTTCTTCACTCCCATAAAATATATTGACCTTAAAAAAAACCCTACTGCTTCCTGAAAATGCAAACAAAAGTCTCTTCGGTAGAGTTTGGTACTTGTTATTGGAGGAAAAAAATATTCTAGTTTGCTGGAGGGTATTTTTGGAGGTGCTGCTGTCCCATCTTCCTGCCCCATCCCCTCCTTGGGGCTGCCCACTGCCCTGGCACTGAGCTGCATCTGCTGCCTTGTGAGTGGAGGGAGCAGCAGGCAGGATTCAGCCTCATCCATCCCACCGCAGCCACTTCTGCCAGATGTCACCGCTGTGCAGCCGAGCAGACCCACGGGGGTATTCCTGCACGAACGTGCCTTTCAGAAATACCATTCTCCAGCTCCCCAGCCTCAAAACTGCTGGGGCTCTGTTTGCCGAGCAAAAAAAAAAAAAAAAAAAAAAAAAAAAAAAAAAAAAAAAGAGCAACATGCACACACAAGGAAAAAAAAAATTCTAAAGGCATCCAGTTGCTCCTGGGCAAATTGCCAGTGATTGAGTGACCTGCTGCTTCCCCAATATTGCATTCCGCTGGCATGTCTTTAGCCCTGGCTGACGCCAGCCATCTAACTCACCCCCAAAGCAAACATTTCCAGTTGGCACCGCTGCCTTGTTTTTCTGAAGAACCGATTCATGCCTCCCTTAAAAAGTTTTACTATATCCATTTTTTTTCTATTTTTTTTCCTTTTTTTTTTTTTTTTTTTTTTTCCCCGGTGTGTGGAGCCACCGGGGAACGGCAGCTGCTTCAGGGATTTCTCCTTAAAATATAGGAGAAAAAAAGAGAGAAGGGGTGTGTGTGTATGGTGGGGGGGGGGGGGGCGATTTTTTGCCACCTCCCTTTTTAGCAAGCATGATAAATCCATTCAGAGCGCTCCTTGTGCGCGAGTGTGGAAACCTTCTGCTAAAAGAGTTATTCTGTTCTCATTCACAGATAATTGCTCCCCGAGGGGCCGGGCAGAGAGCGAGGAGGAGAGACTGATAATCCGGGAGGACATGGATACGAATATCAGGCTGCGGCGCTGAGTGCCTGCTTAATTTATTGGGAACGAGCTGTTACTCAGCACTTCGCAGGATTAGACCCGCTGTGATTCTGTTATTTAAGGAGAGGCAGAGCCGAACGACAACAACAACCCACCCGGGGCCGTTGTGGAGACGGGCGGCGTTGGAGAGGAGCACATGCTGGTTTATTTTTTACGCTATGGAAAGAATGAGCTTTTAGGACACAAAGTCCTGGCGGCCGGCGAGGGGGAGTTGGGAGGGGAGTGAGGGGACAGCCTGGCTCCGAGCTGGCCGCCCTGGCGTGCAGACCCGGCTTTAGGGCTGCTGCTTGTCCCGCTGGGCTGGGGGATGGCAGACCCCGAAAAGGGCGTGGGGTTGGTGCCGGACAGGTGGGTGACAGCACCCAGCAGCACCCAGGTGACAATCTGGGCCACCACCAGTGCCTGCTGACTGCCACTTAGAGCACAGAGTGGGTGTTGCATTGGTTATATCTAATTGTGTAGTGAACCAGCACCCCTCTGGTGGGCTATTCTTATCTAGGACTTCACTAAAAACCTGAGAATTCAGCCCCCTTCCATCTTCACGTTTTCCTTGGGCTCTCTCTGCATGCCTAAAATGGGGGTAAATTACCCACCAGGATGCCAAGAAGCTTGAACAGAGTAAAGAAAGGTGCCTTCTCTTGGCCTGCTCTTCCTTGTCCTGATGGACCACTTCTTTCATTCTGAAATCCCTGCAGTATTTGATGCAATTATCTGAATTTTCACTAGCCAGTGTAAAACCCCCACCTTCTGGGAAACCAAAGGCCTGGAGATAAATGTTTAGACTTTCTGGCCCAATTGGAAGTTGCGTGACATTAAAATATAGCAGCTTTTTCTGCAGAAAGTTTATTTATTTGGGGAAACTAAATGTATTTATCCAATTTCTATAAAAGCATCTAACAGGAAGGGCCTGAACATGACATGATGGTTTTTCACAGGGTGGTCAAACAAGGACTCTCTCTGTAGTAATTTGGTCTATTTACTTCTCCCAGGTTCTTGGGACTGTTTCTCACCTGATTCTCTCTATGTTTGAGTACCCATTCAGCTGCAGAGAGAAAATCAACAAACTCTTAGAAAACTCATTTTCTCCTTGGACATATCTTGACACACACTGTCAAAACAGAAGCTCCCACTCTGTCCATTTTACTGGTAGGGAAACTGAGGCAGCATGGATGAAATAAGTTGCTTAAGGAAAATTCTGTTGGATAAGGCAGTCACAGAGCACTGTCAATCTTTGTTTAATACAGCTGTTGCAATAAGAGAACTGAATGCCACTTTAGGGTTTCTCCACATATCAAATTATTTCAGAAGAGAAGAGGTTTCTTTGTGGCAGGAGGATTAGAGAGCCCTGGTGATGCTGGGATAAATGCTTGCTCACAATTCCCTTGAATGTATTATTGGGTAAGATTAATGGTGATTATCGATCTGGAGGCTGAGGGTTGCAGCCCTCAACTGAGGATACTTTCCCAGCTTTCTCCAGTTTTCCCTTCGAAGATTAGTAATTGCTCCCCTCCTCCTCTACTTCTTGATTCCTGAGTGGCTTTTGGCCAAAATGACCCTGTGCTCATTTCATAGTAGCAGCTAGAAGAAAAGCTGACAGCTATGAGGTAGTAAAGACAAATGGTGGAAGGGAGAGTTTGGGAAAGCGGGTCTCAGGCTGTGCTTATGAGGAGTGATGACAGCAAACCCGTTTCTCCAGCAGAGTGAAATGTGAAGGGGAATACTTTGCTCTTTCAGACTGCTAATGTAAATAAAAGGCTCACAGAGGGACACGGGTAGGTTAACAATCAATTAAAAGCAAATTTCCTTCCCTGTGTGATGTTAGAAGGCTGTGGATGATATAACATGAGACAGGGATGAGACACCATAGCAAGTTTCTTCAGCAGTGCAGAGACTTTAAGCACATTACTGAACTGGGAGGGCCAGCCTAACAGTGGGGTTTCCCCTTTGGTTTGCAGTTTCACCTTCTGTGAGTGCTCGAGAGATACCTTTAAATTCATAAAAATAATTCATTTGATTTCAACAAGAAGAAAAATGATAATGAGAAAATGATAATGACACCCACTGACGTCTCAAAACAGGCTATGGGCCTAAGGTCATCTGACTGTGTCCCTTAAACATCTTAATGGTGCTGAAAACTCAAGTTCAGTTCCCTGGATATATCATTCTTTAGCTGTTGTCTGATTGGTTGATTTAGTGATGGTGTTGTAATTCCATGACATCATATCTAAGTTCTTCAAGGCATTTCCATATGGTTTCAATGCCATCATCAAGCAGGAGCAGAATGGGAACAATGTGTCATCAATGAAACCAAGGTTAAATGAGCCAAAAGAATTGTTTGCTTTCAGTCCGTGATATAAGAGGCACATAAGTGCAGGGGCCATAACACCCACCTGGATTTCCATGTTTTACAAGCCATGGTTCTTACTCCACACTTCCCCTCATTGGTACTCCTGATGGGATGAGCCAGTGGCTGCACCCTGGTGTTGCATGGACATGTGGTAGCTACACCATGCTCAGGAAGAACCAGCCACAGGAGATGTGCCCACCGTGAACTTGGCCCCATCATGTCTGGTCCTACCTGCCTAGGGAGCTGTGGTTTGGATGGGTCCCTGGGCTGATCCTGCAGCCTGGTGGGATGGGGGAGCTGCAGCTGGTGCAGGCTTCAGCCTGTGGTGTGTGGGCAGGGCGAGACCAAGCCCATGTGGTGTCAGTGCCTCGGGAAGCTGCTGTCCTGCCATTGCAGCTGCCCTGCAGGCAGGAGAAGGAGGAAGAGTGGGGCTGTCTGCCAGCTGTGCCCCCAGGACTAACCGCAAGGCTGCCCTGTGTCCCTGCTCCAGCTGTTGGCAGCAGTTGCTGTCTGAGGCTCAGTGTCACCTTGTGCCGTCCTGCAGCGTGCCCCCCCCCCATGGACAGGCACAGCTGGGCAGACTCTCTCACAGCACCAATGCCATGAAAATATTGCTGGTTTGGGTCACAGCATCACAGAATATTCACAGCTGGAAGAGTCTTACAGGGATCGTCAAGTCCAGCTCTGAAGTGAGTGGCCCGTACAGGGATTGAACCCACAAGGTTGGTGTTAATAGCATCAGGATCTGTGGCTGCCCTGTGAGCACCTGGGTCTTGTAGAGCCCAGTGTTCAGCCTCACAGCTGAGCTGTCACAGAGGAAAAGTGCCCTGTTTCATCCATGTTAATTCTGCTAGTATGTGTGTGCCTTGGTTCCCTGGGACACCCCATGTCCTTGGGCACCTGGCAGGAGAAGAAGGCCCAGCACTTGTGTTTCTCTCCAAGAACCTGTCCTCACATGGTGCAGCTGCTGGTGACAAAATGACCCATTGGTGTTGATGCCAGGGTCATCTCTGAGGTGAAGGTGCAGCTCACTTGCTTTCCCTTTCTGCACATCACAGGACACATTCCCAGCCTGACTCTACCTGAACCATCTAAAGATTCCCTCTCCCCTCAATGACATGAGAAAACCTCTTGCTGGGTGCAGGCTGCCCTGGTCTCCCTGAAACCCTCCTCTCCCAGCATGTGCTCCAGCCAAAAAAATTAGTTGTTAGCAGACACAGAACTGCACAACTCCCTACTCTGTTTCCTAATTGTCTCTCTCATCTGGTGAGAAAGGGTGGTTTCCATCTGGTTTCCAAGGGTGGTTACTTTACTTTGGATGGTTCAAAAGCAAACTTCTATACTCCCCCCAGTCAGGTCTGAGCTGTGGTTTGAACTTTGCTGCTCAGACCCATGCCTGACTCTGATCTTTTTAGTGCCCAGCACTGCCATGCTTTCCTAGGGAGCACATAAATAGCATCATAACAGTCCTAGGGCTTAGGAACCAGAACTCAAATAAAAGTACACTTTAAAAAGTTTATGTATCCCCTGTTTCTGAAGGCAGTGTCACGACCTAGGTGCTTGACTAGTGAGTGTGACAGCTTGCCCCTGGTGAAAAGAAGCAGCTTCTCATCACCCAGCGAGGAGGAGTGATGGGCAATGCCAGCAGCCAGTCTGAAACACTGCTGAGAATGTAAATGCTGGGTGCAGATTATGCTGTTACTTTGTACAAAAATAAATGGTACATGGAGGGAATTGATGGGGATGCAGCCCCGGAGCTGGCTAAGAGCATTCTCTAGCACCATCTAGTGCTCTGAGAACCCAGGTTCTTAAAGAATGTTGAGGTTTAATCATCATATAGATCAATACCATAGGCAATTTGAGCCCCGTGGTGCAGAGCCGTGAAGTGATGCATATCTTGCAATATATTACATGAAAGGGTGAGCATTAAATTAAGTGTTGGCCATGAACCAAGGTAGTAAAATGTGGCGTATATATTGCAGACAATGCAGATTTGTGATTTATGCTGGCCGGGCTCTGAAAGCAAGGATCCATATCGTTAAAGTACGCGTTCAATCATTTCAGAAAATCAGAATGGGTTAGTTCATTTAGACTTTAGGGCTGAATCTGAATGTCCTTGTTGCATTAAAATGTGTCCTCCCTTTTCCCCTGGGCATTGCTGCTTTTTTCTCCATATATCTTTGTCCCACTCCAAACATGTCCTATCTTAGCATCATAAAATCATAGAAAGGTTTGGATTGGAAGGGACTTGAAAAACCATTTCGTTTCAACTCCTCCCCATGGACAGGGACACCTTCCACTAGACCAGGTTGTTCAGAGCACCATTCAGCCTTGAGCATTTCCAGAGGTGTGTAATCCCCAGTTTCTCTGGGCAACTTGTTCCTTAATTTGCATAATTCCTATTTTTGCAAGACTACCTTCAAGACTGATGGGATTAATTCAGAGAGGAGAATGCCCCAGTTGAAAGAAACAAAAGGAATAGCAACAAGCAATCATCAACACCTCCAGCAGCTGAAAGGAGAGTTGCACCATCTCTGGCTGTTGAACTGAGCAGGACTGGGGACAATTAATTCTATAGAGGATACCAGCTGTTTACTTAAAAGCCCAAAGCTCAATCGAAGTTTGTCAGACACATTAGTAGTAGTCAATGAAATGCACAGTAGATCTGGGGCCAAGTTTTGAGTGCCAGGAAGGGAAAACAATGGCCCTATGCTTTTTTAAAAAATATTTTATTTTCCTTATTCATTTGGTAGATGAGATTTTATGGAGGTGTTGTTGAGCTGTGAACCAAACTTGTGATGTTTTCTGTTTGTTTTTGTGCCTGACTACTTATTACATGATGTACCTTAGCTCAGTGTTTTCAGGACTTGTCCAACTCTGATGGAGGAGATTTGTTTTACTGTGTAAAACACATGTAATTTCTCTGGCACAGTATTTACCCACCACCACCATTCTGAATGTGGTAAAACTGGTAATAGGGAGTTGGTGCTAATGGTTCTTATAACAAATCTTGTCAGTTGTCAGGTTTTCTTTCCTGAGAGTCCTTGCAGTAACAAAAGCAACCAATAGCCAAGGACGGGTGGATTTTGTCTCCCTGTTTCCTATGTTCAGCTGGTCTTTCTCTCTTCTCCATCACCACAGCTGAGCCAAAGGAAGACACTCAGAGGGTACATGCTTTACCCATTAAGCCATTACAGTCCTAATCAGTAAGTTAGTTCAGCTCATCTGCATTCACTTCTCAGACTTTTGTTTATATATTCATTTTTTTCAGGGTCAGTGGCAGTGAGGTTTTGGCTGGAAAGTTATTAGTGAGAGTTATTAAGGCTTCATGAAATTTCAACACAAAAGCAAATCAGCCTCTAAGGCAGACACAGCAGCCTGCTGCATGATTTGTGCTGGTGCCAGGGGTTACAGGAGGACAAGGAGCCTGTACTTGAGATGTAGCCCACAATATTTTGGCATACAATTGAGGATGGGACACTGCTTCTCCTTATGGCATCCCCATCACCAGCACTGTTGAAAGTCTCTCTTCAAGGAAAACCCTCCTGAGCCAAACTGGAACAAAGCAAAAGGAGTAAAAAAGAGAGCAAGAGGTGTGTGGTCATGCAGGTTACTCTAACCTTGCCTACATGGTGTAGCAGTGTTTTGCATAACATAGTAAAGAGTACAGGGTTCTCTTTATAAAAGTTAGGTGCCAAAATTATTTGCACGGACCCACACAATCATGAAGAACAAATGGTAATAAGCTCAGCACACAAAATCCTTGAATGGTTTGGGTTGGAAGGTATCTTTTGAACTAGATGGAACAAAATGCATGAAATTGTGCTGATGGGGAGCAGTCAGAGATGAGGAACACATGGCCAGGCAGCATCCCATGTGGTACAGTGGGTCTGACTCTGCACTAAGGATGGGACACAGAACACCAGATTTTGCCTCTCCAGCACTGAATAAGTGGGATCACCCCTCTGGACCTGCTGGCAGTACTTTGTCTAATGCAGCCCAGGACACCACTGACCTTGATCATGAGCCTATGTTGCTGGTTTATGTCCAATTTGGTGTTCAGCAGCACACACAGGTCTTTTTCCATCAAGCTGCTTTCTCACTGGGTGGTCTCCAGCATGTCCTGGTGCCTGCATTTTTTCCTCTCCAGGTGCAGGATTTGGCATTTCTCATTATTGAACTCCATGAGGTTCCTGTTGTCCCATTTCTGCAGCCCACTGAGGTCCCTCTGGGTGGATACACAACCCTCTGGCACACCAGCCACTCCTTCCAGTTTGGTGTTGCTGGCAAACTTGCTAAGGGTACACTCTGCCCCATCATCCCAGCTGTTAATGTGGGTGTTAAACAGGGCTGGACTCTGTGTGTGACCCCTGGGGTACAATCACTAGATGGTGCCCTCCAAACAGACTCCAGGCCACTGACCACCTACCTCTGGTCCCAGCCACTCAAACAGGTCTCAAGCCACATCACTGCCTGCTTATCCAGTACTTTAAACAACAGGTTCTCTATGAGGATCTTAAGTGAGACAATGTCAAAGGCCTCCCTGAAGTGCAGGCAGACAATGTCTATCAGCAATGGTCTTGAAAATGAGACTTTTTTTTTAGGGCTAACTTTTAAAAAAATCTGATTCTGAGCTGACCTACACTAGCTGTGGATTGAGAGAATTCCAGTCGTATGGGGATGTAGGCAACTGCAGAAAAACAAGTGTTGCCAGAAGTGCCCAACAGAAAGCAAAATGAAAAAAATTGCAGTCTGAATTTACACTTTGTCAGGGTAATTGTATTACTGTAATAATGCACTTTCACTTGTAATAGAGTGCATGCTTGTTGAAAAAGGTGCAAAGCAAATGCATTCTCAGCTTTTGAGGTTAGACCTTATTATAAGGTAAAAATTCTTATTGAAGATCTGGGACTCAGGATTTCTCTTCTTGTGCCTGGTTCTTCAAATGGAGAAGGACCTTGACCTTGGGAGAGCACTCCTCTTCCGACTGTGATTTGCTTATTTCATTTAAAGAAAATCTCCCAAATATTTAAAAATATTTATTAAAAAAAAGAGCAAAACTCCAAAACCTTCAAATCAAAATAATTGGATTTTCACTTACTGGAAAAAAAAATTCTTGTAAACAGTTTATTTCTGGCTTCATTTTAGAAATATGCGTCACCAAAAGCTATTTGAAATACTTGCCAAAAAAACCAAAAATCAAATCTGTTTTAAAACATTTTTATTCTTGTCTTGTTTTGCTCTAATTCAATGTCCCCTTTTCAAACATTTGAAACCTACATTTTTAAAATACGTTTAGAGATATGGGATACAGTGGAGCAGGTAGAATATTTTACACAACAGACTTGACCTTGGCTCGAAAACTTTGAGTCTGAATCTAAACAAGAATGTCTCCAAAGCTGTGGGGTTTGAGTTTTCTTGAAATAGCAGGTGGCTGTTCAGATAAGAAATGCTGGTTCTGCCCATTACACAGACAGGAACCAGGTGCAAGGTGCAGATCTGCACTGGAACTTCCTGAAAATTTGGGAGTCTGCAGCCAAAATGCTTCTTGGATCTGATCACTGCTGCACTTTCAGTTATAATTATTGGATTATAATGTGTCAAATTGCAACTGAAAGCAGAGTCTGAAAACATACATACTTTATTATGACAATGAGAACTATGCTAATAATTAATCATCACAATTAATAATGAGCAATGCTGTACTTTGGATATTGTTTGCCTTCAAAGAAGAAGGCATGTTGTGCCATGTGCTGTTACAGAGCCACAGAATCATGGAGTGATTGAGGTTGGAGGCAGCTCTTGAGATCTAGTCCAGCCTTGAGGCCTAGTCCAGCCTTGAGGCCTAGTCCAGCCTTGAGGCCTAGTCCAGCCCTGAGATCTAGTCCAACCCTGAGATCTAGTCCAACCTTGAGGTCTAGACCAACACTGCTCAAGCAAGGTTATCCAGAGAGGGTTGTTCAGAACTGTGTCCAGTCTGGTTTGAATTATCTCCAGATCATCACCAGGCAACCCAGTCCAGTGTTTGACCTTCCTCACAGTAAATATTTAAAGTGTTTTCCTTTGTGCCCAGTCGCTGTTGAAGTCTAATCCCTCGTCTTCATTCTCTTCCACAGGGTATTTATAGACATTGATAAGATCCCCATGAGCCTTCTCCTCTCCAGGCTGGACAGTTCCAGCTGTCTCAGTATCTCCTGATATGAGAGATGCTCCAATGCAGTAATCATCTTTGTGACCCCGTGCTGGGTCACAATAAATAAAGCTCCAATAAATCTGTGACACTCTTGCACTGGGGAAACCCAGAACTGGGCAGAGTTCTGGGAAACATCCTCAGTGATTCTCCTCCTAGTTAATTTTATGTCACTGGTCACAGCCCTCTGGGTTTAGAGGTGCAACCAGTGTTTAATCCATTTTACTGTCCATGTATTGAACCCATAATTTTTTATCCTATCTTAGGTGATATTATGGGACACAATGACAAAAGATAAACTAGTCAAAGTAAACAACATCCACTGCTCTTCCCTCATGCATGAAGCTGGTCACCCCATTGTGGGGGAAATCAGATTGGTCAAGCATGATTTCCCCTTTGTAAATCATTGCTAGCTACTCCTAAATACACTTCATGTTTTGAAGTCAGCGTGTTGGGGAGAGAAAAAAACAGAATATGATCTCCAGTGGGAGACCTCTGGGAATGCAAACACTCATTTGGGCCACTGAAGAACCTCAGCACAACCCAACTACTACAAGGAGCTAATGCAAGGACATCTTGGGTCTAAGAAAAGACCCACAAAGTGGGGAGGTGAGAGCAATTTATGTCTGAAAAGTCTGACTGCCAAATAAGCAAAACTAGGCTATGGACTTCTGAGGACACATTTATCCTTGTGCATTCCTTGCCATGATTGAAATTCTGGTGAGTGCTGGATTCCTCTGCTGTCAGATCCAGACCTGGCCTAACACCCAAACATGACCTGGCAGCTCAGTCTTACACTGACCTTGATTTGTCACGTTGCTCTGATTGCTTCAGTCCCATCATCCCCAACTAAACCTCAATTTGCATGCAGAGAACATTTTAATTATCATTCTTGCAGCACTCACTCAACATATTTAATCAGGACAGACATTCAGAGGTGTAAGCTTTCCAGTATCCTGTGCTCCTTCTGTGTATTGGGAAATCAACTCTGTTATCTGTCAGGGAGGAGGAAGAGGTAAGGTCATGAGAAACTAAAAAATGTGCAAGGGGAATTCTCAGCTGAGGTAAGCTTGCTTTCTTCTGTATTTTTACAACTTATTTTTAAATAAATAATGAGATCTCAGCTGTGGCCTAAAAAACTCATCTTTATAAACAAATCATCTATTTTCCACTTGGAATGCACACTAGAGAAATCAGATGGTGTCTGGTTAAGCTGGAGTGTGTATTATTTTATAGAGTAGACAAGACATTAACAATCTGAGTGGGACTGCAGAAATTTGTGTTGTTCAAGATGTAGTTACCACCTGAAGATGAGCAAAAGCCTCATCTGAACTAGATATTAGGTGGTGTAACCCTGGTGGCTGATCAGAGCCCCACTGACATTTCCCAGAGGCCTGTGTTTATAGAATATATCACATAAAATCACTGAAGATGAAAAACAAAGAAATAGTGGATTTAATTCTGAGGAAAGTCTTGCTGTGACATTGGATAGTCACAGCATATTTCCCACCCCATCCTCAGAGCTCTGCACCACTGACCCAGGCAGTCACAACCCATCCTTCAGCCTCTGCCTCCAGATGGCTTTCCATTGCCTCAAGTGCATTTAAAGAGTTCTTCTGAGAAAATGGAAAAGCAGTACATGACTGACTCATTGCTAGAGCTTTCCAGAAACGGCCAACACCTCTGTTATGGAAAAATTCACATCCCTGGAGGAGATCATGCAAAAAACATAGACAGGACTTTATTCAGCTGAGATAAACTAACTCATGCAATTGGGCGAAACTACTACAGATTTATACCACTTGTTTAAAATAAATTTCTCTCTAGGTTGTTATATGTTATTTCACACTTCATCTCACTTTTGTACATCCTACCTTTAGCACTTTCTCATATTTGTGGGTCTGATTTTACACTTACTGAAAATCAGACATTTGAATTTGCATCTAAACAACTGGAACAGCACTTCCTTGGGTTTCTGAGGCAAACATACACCTACCTAATTTCACTCAGCACTTTGCAAAAAGATCTGACTCATCTTGAGATTCAGATGAATGAAGGAGTTTTAAGACACTTTGGAGCTGGGTCACACATAAACTCAGAAGAAACTTGCCAGTTATATCAGAATCCCCTGAAGTGTGTATCCAGTGCATTTCTTTTTTAAAAAATGGCTATTCAACATTGAGCTGGGGGTCGAATTTGAAGCTCTGAGCTACTTTGCACATCTGCTGTAGAATCTGAAGAGGGAAGGGGTCCTGTGAAATGTGCTGGGCAGAGAGTTATTTTATTAACACCTGTGGAAAGCAACCTCAAAAATCCAGTTAGTGACTGTCAGGTTTTCTCTTCTGCTCCATTCTGTTGATGACCACATCACCTTTATGGGGTTATGTTGGACACCTTGACCTCTAAAGCAGGGCTAAACCCTACTCAGCTCAGGAGTGGAAGCTGTTGACCCTCCACAGGCTTGAAAGGCCTGGAAATAAATGGGGCAGATAGTGCAAGAAAACTTGCTTTTCCATGGTGACCTGGATGGTTTTTCTCCCCTTAGCTGCCTGCTCTCCTGCCTACTCTCCAAGGCAGGTCACTGTGCCGCATATTGGTTCACATGAAACTAATGAAATCACAGCATAATATTTTCCATACCTCATATTGTGTCCTTGCTACAGTGACTTACATGTTGCTTATAAAATATTGGCTCCGTCTACTTCAAGGGGAGGAGTGGGGGGTGGAGAGAGAGTCCCTTTCACTTGCCTGATTTATATGTCAAATATAAAACTGAAATGAAACATGTGGCTGATTGCCTACAAAGTTTTATGTCCGGTGTAGAAGTCAGTGGCCCCACTCATAAATCACACTGCTCATTTGTAGCTGTTGCAACAGATTTATGCGATTTATAACTGGGTTATTGAGCTATGTCATCAGTGCAGACATTTTCTTATTAATGAAAAGCACAGCCAAATTGAGAGATGGTTTGTAAAGCAATTGGCCATAACTTTTTTGATGGGAGGAGGGAGACACCTTATTGTTTGTAATCTATTAAAACAAAATGCTTGTGAAAAGTCCTGGGCCCCTCCCTGATCTCCAAGGGCTTTATTTCTTCTCTGGGGACCTGCAAAACAAGCTCCTTATTCATAACTGTGAGATGAAGCTGCGAGGATGATGTTTCCGCTGGTGATTCATGTGATTTACTCAGAATATTTGATTCATCCGTGAAGAAAAACAACCTCTGGCTGAGGGACAGATGCTTATGGGGATTTGACATTTGATTTTAGCTGGGTTATACAGGGTTATGAACAGGGATGGTTTTTCTCTATAAAACAACTTTCCCTGGAGCAAGAAACAAGACTAATGCCCTAAATTTTTGCCTCTGGTCTGTATTTGTGAAGGAAAAGGGGCATTTCTGTAAGGTTTCAGTTGGACTCTCTCTCCTGAAATTCTTCTTCTGAAAGTTTGCATTGTGCAGGAGGTTGTTTAACCAATGGCACCTCCTAAAAGGGAAAGGATGGAATTGCTCTGAGGGGTGGGGAGCCTTGGGTGCCATGGTTTCAGGATGCCTTAGGGTGGAAGATGCCATGTGATATTTGCTACAGCCGGGAGATCCTCAAGCCACAGTGAGGTTCTTCACAGAGTTTGGGAAATAGAATTAATTGAAATTCCCTGGAGTGGCTCCAAAAGGGACCCAGCAGGTTCTCTGAACGCAAGCTTCAAGCCAGACAATACTGCTCATAAACTAAAGGACTTCCTAGCTCTTATTCATAACAAGTAAATTCAAAGTCCTAGGTTTGAGCACAGAGTTCTAACTGAGTTTGAGTTCAAATTTATGTTAAAATTTCACAATTGGGTGTTCTTTCTAATGTTTTTCATTAAAATTTAAAAATATGTGTAATATCAACAAATCATTCAGTCTTCTAAGTCAAAAGTGATTTTTTAAAAAAATAACTTTATGTTTGAAGCCTCTTATCATTAAAAATTACTAAAAAGACACAGATCTACAGTGATTTGAGACTCTATTTTTATGGGAGCTTTCAAGAAAATGTCCCATAAAGACTATATTTGAATTTCACTTAATTCTGATTATTTGTAAAAAATGAGAGAGGCCCTCCCCTAGTGGTCTCTGTCAGATCATTACAACTAAAACTCAAGTCAGATTTCATTGTAGCAGCAGCTTGTACAGCAAATGAGGAAACAAAACTCTCCCTTCAAGAGATGTTTCTGGGTGAAGGTAGTGAAAAAATCTCAGCACATTTATTAAAACCAGTCAAAGGTGACAATATTTTAAATGGAAATCTTGAATTTGTTGTAATTAATTTAATATTTTTTCTTTGGAAATTATTGGTTTACTTCTTTATTTAGCTAGGAATATACACATGGCTGGCAGCGGGGGCGGGGGGAGCAAGGACACACAGATATTGGTGTTTCACAGGGCAAAAGCCAAGGTTTAGAAACTTGGTAGAAGTTGTACAAGAGGTTTGTGGTTATGAGACATTTTTTGGGGATGTAACACTTGTGTTTCTTCTTTGAATGATGCACTCTTCATAGAATCACACAACAGTTTAGGTTGCAAAGGACCCTTAAAGATTATCTAGTTCCAATCTTCCTCTAGAAGCCCAACCCTGTTCCATGTGCCTTCATCAATGCAGAAGAGGAAGGAAAGCCAAAAATCTTCACAACTGAGCCCAGGTCTGAGTATTTGGTGCCCTGAGGGCTGGGGCCATGTAACATTATTAGTGATGGTGTTGGATAAAGCCCAGCAATGAGGATGAGCTTGAATTCATCTAAAGCAAACAGGATCCAAACACAAGGCTTAAAGTTAAGTGGCTGCATGGGTGTTTTGTTGCATCTGGGGTGGAGAGAGGAAAAGCAAAAACTGGTTGGGAAAATATAGAGAGAAATGTGATCCTAATGCTCCTGTTAGTTGCATTTATTGCAATGAACAAGGCCAGCTTGAAAGTTTTGCCTGGTAAAGGAAATGAGTACCCTGATGTCTGTGCTGCTCTGGAGTTGGATTGGGCAAGATATGGATACCCCAGATCTTGAGACAGTGCCCATCATTCATTAATTTCAACTCCACTTGAACTGCAGCTGCCTTCCCCTGCCATGCACAGTTTTCTTATTGCCTCATTGTTTGTGAAACATCCTAAGAAACTTGATTTTTTTGTGAATTAAGAAAAAGAAAAAAAGAAAAAGCATTCCTACCAGATTTTTCCTTTTCCATTTGGCAAACTTTGCTTTTCCGCCCCGTTGTTTCCTATGGAGCTGCAGCCAGCACGAGTTTCCAGCTTGTTGATTTCCTTGTGCCATAATTTTTAGAATTACCATAAATATCAGCTCTGCTCTGGGGAGTAGGGGCAATTCATCCTGCTCTCTCTGCTGGCTGCCTGTCCTGCTGCAAGAGCAGGGTGAACTCCTGACCAGATGAGGATCCACATCCTGCAGTCACTTTGCTTATCGTAGATAAGGATGGTTTTAATTAAATACTGGGCACTATTCTCCTCCATTTTTAACATTTCTGGGTTCTTTGTGGCCTTCTTGGAGGCTGGCAGAAATAAATTCTGTTCTGGCATCAATACAAAGTCCTGAGTTTGTGCTGGTGGGAAGTGTTCGGGTGCCTGCCAGGAAGGAAGAGATCACAGAGTGCAATTCCACAGGAGAAGAGGCAATGAAAGTCCTCTCTCCTCCTACCACAGACTGTTAAGGCCTCTGGTATCAATTGCTAAGTGTTCACTTGCTCTTCTTGGCGTTATCAGAGAGAGTCCTTGGGAGGAAGGACTTGAGCTTTTTGGAGGAGATGTGATTTCCCTTTGCCTTCCAGGAGAATCCATCTATCAGCTGCCAATGTGATGTGTGAACATCCTCATTTTAAATAATTTTCCACAGGTGGAAGACCTGAGTGGTTTTAACTAGTGATTTTGTTTGTTTATTTGTTGTTGTTGTTTTGAGAGTTTTTTGTTTGTTTTTGGTTTTTTAGTTGAGAAGGTTAATATTCTTGTAACTATTTGGGAAAAGGGAGTATGTCACATGTGGACATAGTCTGGGAAATAACTGAGGCTAAATGCTTGTGGCATCTTCAGGAGCATTGGAATGTGGGTGTTCATTGCAGAAAGTGTTACCTTAAATATGTGAACAGGCTGCAGTTTGCAGACTACACTGTTACACTCTCCAAACAGGGGGATCATAAATTCAGGCTCTCCCTGCTGTGCCCGGTGCCTCTTGTCTCTTCCTTCTGGCATGTTGCCATTTCTGATGACAAAGCAAGAGACAAGCACATATATATTTTTAAAGAAACTCTCCAAACTCCCCATTTCCTCTTTTCTAAAAACGTTTGTGCCAAAGAATTCTGGAAAAATAGCCCAAATGACAAATATTGACGATTTGCCTTCTTCATTTTTTCCTTCAGTAGAAGCAAAACATACAGATAGAACAGTGCTGCCATGAGTCTGAGGATGGACTGTGTGGGAAAGGACTATGCTCCTGAGTCCAGGAATTCCTAACAAGCTGCAAGTTAATGATAAATACCCTGGAGGATTTTAGCAACTCTTCACTCAAGTTTTGAATTGCCAAGGATCAACTTTTATTTACTATTTCACACTGAGTACTTTCTGAGCACTAAGGTCATGATTCCAAAATGCTCCTTCCAGTGGCCTCAATACTGCACCCAAGTCTATGTGACTGCTGTGCAGTGATGGTCCACTGAAGTTCCACAAAAGACATGCCTAAAAAGCACAAAATTCTCAATTTTATTGTTCCCATCCACAGGAGATGCCAGTAAGAAGACATGGAGCCCCCATGGAGAGGATGGTGATGTTCAGGTATGGAGGATCTCTCCAGCAGGAGTCTGGGGAGGACTGGGGCACAGGAGGGATGTGCTGGAGGTGGAAGACAGCAAAATGTACAGTGGAAGGGTGGCAACCTCCAGGTGGCAATCTCCATCCCTGAGGCTGTTTAAACAGGAGCACAATGAAGTGACAATTCACAGCCCAGTTAAACCCAGCTACACTTGTGTGGTCCTCTGCTGCCAGACCCTGTTCAAGCAGAACTCCCCACTCTCACTGTTAACAGCTTCCCAGGGCAAGAGCACAGATTTATTGGGGGGGAAATTGCCTTTTAACCTGGCTGGCATCTGCTCTAGGCCCTCTAACATTTCAGAGCAGTGTTGCTCCAGAGAGATGGGTTCAGTATCAATTTCATTTTTATATATTTTATTAGAGCTGTTAAATAAACTAACCTAAAACCAAGAAAACATCACTGAAGTTAAGCTTTTTATTAATAAAATATTGAACTAACCCAACAATAGAATACTTGAACTATCAAATGGACTGGCTGGGGCAAGATAGTTTCAGAGCTGGGCTGGAGCTGAATGATCAGCTGTGTTGAAAGTGTAGTTGACTCTTTTTTAAGTGTGAAGAGAGATTTTAAGAATATGGCTAATTGTAAATGGCTAGTCTGGAGTTTTACCACTGTCATTCAAATAAAAAAAAATCTGATTAAGTCACTTAAATATCTCTTGTCTGAACCACAGCTTTTCCAGGTCCTTATATTTCAGTTCTCATGTTCAGTTTCAGCTTTCTCTGCTGTCTCTCCTAGAAGAGTTGTCATAATTCAGACCTTAATAGACATTTTAGACAGGTGGCTCAGAACCTTTATTTGCTGTGATCTCAATGGAAGCTCAAAATTTGTGAACTTCTAAACACAGGACATGTTTCACCAACTGCCTGTATTGATTTTGTTTGGAATATTGGATCTGGAGGACTTTTTATCAGACATGACCCTTTCCCATGGCAGTTTCTGGGTGCACTGGAGTGCACTGACATCCTAAATGGGGTCAGAGGACAATTTAGGTAGAAGTTCTGGTGAATTCTTGGCAGCTTCTGATGAATTTCTGGGACATATCTATTACACTGGAGCCCTGTAGCTTAGTCCAGTCAAATGTGAATTAGGTCACTGTTGGTTGTCACTAAGTAGGAAAAGTCCTGCACATGCCAAGAATTTTTAAAACGTTTAGCAATTTGCATAGCAGAAATGACTGCTAGGTTTTCCTCCTAGTAAATAAACAAATAAACAATGAAACACAATATCTTGGGACATCAGGTCACTTTGGAGTAATTTTCCATGGGCTTATTTGAGTTACTAGCCCTAAGTTTTCTGAGAAGTTGCCATAACCTTCCCCAGGCAGAATAAATAGGAAAATCCCAGCCTAGGTGGATGAGCTGCCCAAACACCCATCCATCAGCAAAATCAAAACAAATGCACAGAGACAGGAAAGCTCAGCATCATCCTTCTGTCCCTTGCCTCTGGGAGCTGACAAAAAGGCTGACTCTTTGTGGTGACAGGGTGATTTTAACAACTTCCCTGTTTCTGGGCAGCTTGTGGTCAGTGATGTACCTCTCAGTGGGGCACTGCTGCTACAAAAATGACCAGGACTAGGCTTATTTGAAACAAAACCTTTAAAATTATCAAGCAGAGGGAAAAAAAATGCATGTCCAAAGAAGAACAAAGTTCTGAAAGCAAGTGCTCAGATTAGGTGCCCAACCATCAGGAGCTTAATTAGGAGCTGTAATTTATTAAAGCTCCTTGTGCAATTTGTATGCTTCTGTGCAGGGAGAAGCTTGCTAGGGGGAAGTTCAAAGTGCCATGGGGCAGGCTGTACTCAGATCACAGAATGGCATTGTTGCTTCTCTTCCCATCCCTTCCCAGCTCTCCACTGGTTGTGTCCAGATGTGTCCATCTTCCCTCAATACCCACAAAATATTCCTTAATTTGTGAGCCGCCCCTTATTAAATGCAAGCCACTTTGCTGCTGCTCTACATTTTGCTTTGGTCATTGTGTAAAATCCCTTTAAAGGTTGGGCTTATGACAGCAACAAAACCCAGGACATGCATGAAGAAATCCCCTTGACTGGCAAAGAAATATCTACAGTACAAACTGCTCAGCTGGCATTCACTGTGCATCCTCCCTTGGGTTTATTGCTTCACATATTGGCTTTCAGCTGTGCTACCCACACAGCACAATGGCTCTGCCCCATCATAGGTGCTGCATGAGTTTTGTTTTGTGGTGGCACTTAGGGACTACTAACTGTATTAGGTCAAAACCTGTCTGCTGCATCATTTTTTTTGTTTCTCCCTCACCCAAGCACTATGTATAGGACCTGCAATGATCTGGACATCCAGAGTAGGTCAGACCTCCCAGAACTGGGAAGGTAGCCTGAGGTTGGACAAAACAAATAGAAACAGGGCTATGGAGAACCTGTCACATGGGATGGGATGTCTGGATTTGGCTTGTTTAGTTTAGCAAAACAAAAGCTCAAGGGAGGATGTGACGACTGTCTATAAATATACCAGGGAGAGAAAAGAGTTATTTCAGCCTAGGGACAATATTGGCACAGGAACAAATGGGCATGAAGTAGCTGTAAGTAAATCTAGTTTAGGAATTGGGAAGGTTGTTAGCAATTGGGGTAATGAACTCCCTTCTAAGCAGGAGGGAAGAAAACAGGTGCTGACTGAAGATGGAG
Organism: Trochalopteron elliotii; assembly: GCA_024734555.1. Taxonomy (NCBI): domain Eukaryota; kingdom Metazoa; phylum Chordata; class Aves; order Passeriformes; family Leiothrichidae; genus Trochalopteron; species Trochalopteron elliotii. Next base: position 423,361 of record JANPWX010018938.1, read on the forward strand.
TGTGGTTGATTTACAGAGGGATTTTCATGCTGGTTTTGTTTAGGATTGCAAGTGTCAGCAGCATAGGAGGTCCTCCCAGTACTGTGTCCTGGTGCTCACTGGTTGTGATGCTGCTAGTGGTGCAGTTGCTAGGCTGAAATGAAGTGCAGGTGTTTATTTTACAGACTTTCAAAGCCAAATCAGAATCTAACACCCAACTGCTGTGACATCTCCCCAGCACAGGAGATACCTGTATCAAATTCAATGTTTCTGTCAGAGCGTGTCCTTACTTCAGGCAAAGACTCAAAATGGGGAATTCAGATGCCTTTGGGATCCTGTTCCTCAGGGTGCACACACAAATCAGGCTGTGCACTAAGAGACAGCCCTGAACAAGCACCTCTGTGCTCTTGTGATGGTCTTTGCAACAGCTGCTGTGATGTCTCCTACAAAATGTAAAGACTCTGGGACTAAGACCGGGTGAACAAGCACCTCCTGGTGTATCTTCTGCACTTCTGGTGTATCTTCTGCTGGCATTCATCAGTTCAGATAGTGTTACCAGGGATCTTCCTGAGCAGTAGGATCAGGACAACCAATTTTGGGAACACAGTGACACACCCTCCCCACCTTTGCCTGCTGCACTGGTGGAGGGGTTAAGGTCTGATATTTCCTCTAGCTTGTTCTGCCATGGCTCTGTACAGCAGCTAAAGGAGGGGCAGGCTGGGGAGAAACAAACAAGGAGGTTATTTTTTCCCAGAGGATTTATCAGGCTCTGTTTTTTTGCAATGGAGGGCTGTTCCTGGCTGCTCTGGCCATGACTCATGGGGATGGGCTGCAGTCAGCACGGTGATGGTTTTGTCACTGCAAATGGGGAGGTCAGGAAACCACTCAGAATTTTTTCATTCTTCCAGCCCTGGAGAGGAGACAAGGCTGAAGCATGGGAGATGTAGCACAGATTTAGGAAACCGTGGAGGTGTTGGACAGATTTGGGTTCTCTCACAGGTCAGGAGTATGTAAACCCACTTGACATGTCTGTAACAATGGCTTTTGCCCCTCAGTCTCATCCTGCAGCTTGGCCAGTTGTCAGTCTGCAAACCAAATCATTCCTGGGCTGCATGAGGAAATCATGGTGTGGACTGTGGCTATACCAAGACCTCAGAGCCCAACATGCACACGGAATTGTTGGCAATTTCCCCTCACTGGGATTTCTCAGAGAAGCCAGAAGAAGCTATTGCTTTCAGGATGAAAGCCCTGGATCCTGGGAAATGGCCATTTCAGCAGGGTCAGTGTATCCTAGTGATGCAAAGTTGACTTAATATTGATGTGATAACAGCCTGAGAAGAGCCCTACTGCAGATCAAGCACCTCCTGGACAAAGCAACCTAAGGAATGGCTGCACTCAGCTCATGGACATGGACTGAGCTGTGATTTTTCTAGGCATTCTGGTGGAGGATTAGATTTTCATTGTTTTCTATGTGTCCTTACACAGAAAGTTGAGAGGAGGATGCTGGCCCCATGTGTTTCTGGAAGGCAGAGAGATAAGAAGCAGTGTCCTGTGCTAAACACGGCTGTTTCCCATCTGTTTCCTTTTGAGGTAACAGCTCCACAGAGAAGGCTGTGTAGTACTGAGGGAGGTGCTGGAACATGGCTTGGAGCAGGCATATTGTGGACAGGTGAAAAAAATGCCCCACATGATGACAGGAAGGTCAGGAGTGCATTGTGTCTCTGCCTTGAAATGTGTTGAAACAAAATGGAAAAAAAAAAAAGAAATGTATTTCTGAATACCCGGGGAGGATGTCAAGGTTTAGAAGTGTTAGCACTTTGGTGATATTTTTTCCATATGAGTTGCATAAAATTAATGTATTAGAGTTGATAAAAAAAGTGGAAAATGTGCTGAATTAAAAAAAAAAGAGTTTTAAAAGAATAAAATGTAGGTTTTTGTGGATCTGACAATGGAACACAGCCATTGTAGCCACATTTTTTGATCATATCATTGAAGCCATGATCAAACTATTTTAACAAAATGCTCCATCTTGTCAAAGAGTGTTCTCTGTATTTTCCAGGAAACTGGGAAAGCCAAAAATAGTGTGCCTAATAACAAGACCTTCACTGCTGTGTTTTGTCTTAATTGTACATTTACAAAACTACTTTTTTTGATTCTCTGGACATGCTCCAGGAATTGCTGTCCTGAAAGCCATTTCTTGGAAGGGCTGTGCCTTTCCCATCTCTTGTCCTTCCAGTTCTACCCAGAGACCTAGGTCACCCTCTTTGCAGGTGATGACTCTCCTGTTTGTGTCAGCCAAGTTGTGGAAGATGCTGAATAGACTCAGTGCACAACTGCTTCTGTTTCCAGCTCTAATCTTAAGGCCAAGTATGATGGAGATACTGTATTTCTCCAGCTTGAGAATGCTGTTCCCATCTTTTCCTTGTACTCTGAGGGGGTTTTTGAGTTATTTTTAAGCTTTTTGAATATCTTTCTGCAAGGATTCTCTCTATAGAGAAGAAGCAGAGCAAGCAAAGGCAGTGCTCTGAAGGGATGCACATAAAAGTGTAGGGGGAAAGGGCAGCTGGAAAGCTTTACATGACCTCAAGTGCTAGTTGAGCATAACATGGTGAAGTTCTCCTTGCCCACAAGAATTTATATGGGGAGCAGAGATCCTGCCAGAATAACCTGGGGCAAAGACAAACACCCAAGTGCAAGAGCCAGTGCCAAGCCAAGCAGTGTGGGGTAGCAGTCAAGCACTTTCCAGCAGTGAGAGCAGTGGGAGTCTGTCCACAGCAGCCCAGTAAGAAAAAACTCTCCACAAAGTAAAGTAACCTGTGATCCAAGGAGGCTTAGCTACAGCCAATTGACCTGGGTGAAATGCAGGTTGTGTGCAAAAGGCATTTTAGCATAAACTTAGCCAAGGAGGTTGTTGCTATTACTTCCTAGGATCCTTCAGAGTGAGGTGGTAGTTGAGTAATTCAGCAAAAGCTCCAACTCTTCTCACAAAACAGAAATCAACTGTCGCTGGACATTAATGGAATGAGAACAGTAATTAGGTCTAATTTCAAATGTCTAAGCCAATTAAATAACAGTGAGAAAAGTTGTGTAATTTAGCTCTGCTCATCAAAAATAAAACTGTCAAATTATCTACATTTACAAATCTCATGCTGACTTTTTGGATGGCTTAGGGAGGGCTTGTTTGGGAAATACGCAAATTGTGCACAAGGTGTCAAGACTGAGTGCACCTTATGTTTTTTCTGGTTCATAAAACTTGGATCTTTTAGTTTTAAATGCTTCAAAGCTCACCTCTGCCCTCGGACATTCCCAAAAAAACCAAGGTGAGCCTGGCCAAACCAGGAGCTGTCACTGGGTCTGAGAAGAAGCCTTCAAATTGTACGTATGGTCCCCGAAAGACAGGTGTGTGTGCTCAGCTTGCCAGGTGGCTGAGACCACATAACCATTTGTCCTTGAGCCAAATTTTACAACAGAGGTGTTTGCAACAGCAGAGCCAGATCCTGGTTGTGATTGTATCACCTCCCTGTGCAGTTGTGGTACCAAATTTGGTGGAGGTATTTGAGACTCAAGCTCATGTAACTGAGGCTGGAGAGTGCCTCCCAGACTCCAGCCCTGCCTGAGGTCCATGCTGGAGCTGGGCCAGCCCTGCTGCAGTCTCAGATATCACTGTTTTCTTGTGCTGTGTTTGCCTGGAAACACCTTGGACAACTCAGAAGTAATACTGCAAGAGACAAGGCCCAATGTGCAAAGCTGCAATGGGGAGTGTGGAAAGCCCAGGAGTGGAGCACGAGGAAGATTTGTGGTGCCTGTACCTTTTAAGGGACAAAGCCAGCAGCTCACGGGGGTCTGTCACCCTAAAGGACTGACAGACTGGTTGGCTAATGGGGGTTCCAGTACATAAGCCTGGAGCAGGCCTCAGATCCACCACACCTTTGGGTTTAGCACATGACCCATGCTCAGGGCAGATCCACCTGCAACTGGTGAGGCCAGTGAACATTTTATGCTCAGTAATAGCATTTGTTTTCCTCTGGCAGCATGAAGGGTGCTCAGATGGGGGATCCACAGTGTAAATTTGCATGGCAATATCAGAAAACTGTTCATTCTGTTGAAAGCCAGAGGATGAATATGGAGGGGGAGAGGAGAAGAACCTGGATGTGTTTCTACTCCAGTTGATTAGTCTTGGCTTGATTAGTCTTACACCCCTCTACCAGGAGTGCATGGGTACAGCTGGTTTTATGAAAATAAATAATTTTCCCAACACCTTTCCTGCTGGCCCTGCTGAGACTATTGGTGGGGTCATCCAGAGGCAGTGGACTCAGGAGCCTGGCATTTCCCTGCCAGGCAATAAATGAAGGCAACCAATCTAATGTCACCTTCACCCCCGAGGGCTCATTGGATGAAGGCAACATATATCCACTGTTTACCTGTTCTGGATTTGAATTGGTGAGCCAGGGATGAAAGGCTTTCTGTCCTAGTGCCAGTACTTTGACTTGCTCTGCTGTAACAATAAATATCCCCCCAAATCCCTTGGAGCTCCCAGCAATTACAGCCTTAAAATAAACTTATAGCATAGGCTAGTGATTACCAAATGTTTCTTATTGTTTCCCCTCCGGGAGACATGTATCCCTCAGGAAATGAGTTTCTAATTACACAGGAGAAGCAGGGAAGTAACCATAGTGTGGGAAACCTAAATTAATAAAAGCTTCTAGGTGCACTCTGACCACCCCTTTCAGGAGAATGATTAAACGTGAGTGTTTTACTTTGTCTCTTCTTGGGGAATGCCTCGACCAGCTGTGGCAGAAGAGATTTGAGTAGAGAAAGAGAGAAATAAAGATGCTGTTAAAGATCGCAGGAAAAAGTTGCACTGAGCAGCCCACAGGAATTCTTCAGCCTGCAAACCCCAAAACATGTGGTACCATCCTGCGCAGGGCCTGAGGTTCTAATACATTTGGAAGGTCAATAAAATAGATGTGCATCCTTTATCCCCTTGAGATGCCAACCCAGCTCATTTCAGAGTCCAGTACTCCTTTAAAACACACAGTTTTAAGGAGTTAATCCAGTTCACACCAGTGCACTACCCATTCATGGAAAGCTGAGGCTGAAACACTCTGTATGGCTCAAAGAGCCTGAGATCAGTGAGGCTGGACAGTGTTTTGGACAATAACACATGTGGTGGTTCATCATGCCAGCTGGAATCCCCAGGGCTGGTTTTGTTTCTGTGAGTGCAAGAGGAAGTCCTCTCCATCCCTTGCTTGTACTTGTTTCATTTCCCACAGTACATACCATTTATAAACCTTGGGAATGCTGGTAGTCCCTTGGAAAATATCCCACATCTTATCCATGCAACTGTGGTATCCAGAGCAGAAAAAAAGGCTGCAAATGCACTCAGCCTCCCTGGAAGTGCATGTCAGGGTCTACACTCCCACCCAGATGCTGCCCTCATGTCTGTTGCTGCTGAAGGACAAAATCTTCAAACTGGAACTTTCTGGGCAAGATGAGGCTCATCCTTGTTCAGAAACTGTATCCCTTGGTTTGAAAGGCGTTGCTCTGGTGGAAGATACATCAGCACAGGAAAAAATGTGCCCTAAGGTGGAAGCCAAATTATGAATGTCACATGCCAAAACACCCATACTGCAGTTTGCATGTCTGCAGAGTGGATGTCTAACATGAGATCGCTTATGGGGAACCCTTGCTATGTAATTTACTTAATATTAAGGCATTGAGAAATCCCATTTCTGTGTGTACATAGCTCAGAAGTAAAGGAGAAAGTAGGACAAACAGTTCAGAATAAAACTTTGAGGACAGAATAGGATTTAATTTTTGAGTGAGAATGTTACCTTTCTCTGGGCAGTGGAGTGCTTTATTTTGAGATGGAAAACATAGTAGTCCCTATATAGCTGAGGATGTTTTTATTCTGAAGTCAGGCAAACTATTTTTGCTGAATTTATGCTTAGCCTGCAAATTGAAGCAAATTGCAGGGATCCCAAAACTACTCATACCAAAGTCAAGAAAGACAAAATTAGCTTTGTTCTCTGGGAACAAAAGCCACAGGGTCTCAGTCTCTCACAGCTGTCCTTAAGATAACTAAATACCCTGTTCTTAGGATTATGCTCACCATTTTGATCAAATCCACAGGTAAAATCTGTTGTTGTTGCACATTTAGTTAACCAGTACTCATCCTAAATTCCCAATATATACATTTATATGATTCTTGTACTGCACAATTTGCCAGATGGGCCTTTATCCTTGAGATACATAGTGAGGAGCATCATCACCTCTCCTGGCAGTGCCAAACACTGCTTAGGGATTCTCTTTGGGTATTAATTGAATCTGAAACGGTGGTGCCAGAAAAACATCAGAATTTCAGCAACATATGTTGAAATGGCATCAATATAGGCTGTATATGTATAGATAATATGTTCAATCTGCCTCTTGTGGAATGAGAATTTAAGCTTCTGCTGATACTTTCTATCCCAAAGGTTAGGGTAGGATCAGAGAGCAAATCATCACATTGGCAAATGGCAAGGATTTACTCTCCTGCACCTGTAATTATGTTCATTCTGGCTGGTAAGAGTGTAAAATAAGGCAGGACACATTCATAACAGGTCAAGGAAGCCCATTTTACTTTGCAGTTGCTGCACATGAGGAGTCAGAGAAGGGGTTACCTGTTCAGGTCACACAAACCCAATTGCTCATGCTCTTTTGTAGTTACTCCTAAATCATCCTACCCCAGGGTAAGACTCTTCTCCAGCACACGAGAATAACAATTGGTTTTTTCTACTCCAGTTGTAAATAACCACCAGCAATAAACACCTGCAGTGTCCCTTGAGAACCTGTTTCACAGCCAGTGAGGTGTTGCTATATCCCAGCACACAGACAGGTTTTTATTGTGAGTACAAAGACTAGTTTTGGTCTTCCAGAAGGTTAAATTATTTGGAACAAGATTAGACATTAACACCAGGAGAGCACAAACGGGAAAATCACTGGACAGAAGCACTGAAAATTGCCTGCAGCACTGATTTGTTATTTAGTGTCCTCCTGCCTTGTGGTACCAACTTCATCTGTTTAATGTGCACCAACAGTAACTCAAATTTAGCTGTGGTTGGGTTTTCTCCCTCCATGTTTTCTATTTATTGATTATTAACAGAATGCACAGAGCACAAAGAAGAAAAGTTGTAACTGTAGAGAGCAGTGGTGTCTCTCCCTCTGCCTCATCCTGGATTGTTATTCACACAGATGAGAACTTGTAGCCACCTGCTATTCCTTCCATGCTTAGACTGTCAACTTCCTGGTCCTATATCTGTAAGGCACAATAAACCAGCAAATAACAGGGTAGCTGACCAGCATGATCAAAATCTGCAAATGTCTTGAATTTTCATTTTGCTAAATTGATTCTGGTCTGAGTGTTACATAATCCTAGGCTGTAAAAGGTAGCTGTTCTTAGAAGGATCAACCTTCTTGAGCTATTTTCCCCTCTTGTTAACAATTTCCATCTCATTTCCTATTTCCGGCTCTAACTCCTGCCGATAATGCTCCTCAGCTAATACTGAAACCAAGAGGGGAAAATATATGAATAGTAGACATCCGATCCAAGCTTTGTGTGAGGAATTCAGGGATGGAATGTTCTTGAGAACAAGGCTGGTTTTTTAAAATAGCAAAAGACTGCTTGTTTAGGAAGAAAATTTGCACTGACACCTATATGTGGTAGTGCTGATGTTTGTTCCCACAGTGCTCTTAGGTCAAACAAAACCATCCTCTTGAGAATGCTTTTTTCCTTTTTTCTCTAGCTCTTTTTTTTTTTTTTTTTTCATCAAGAGGTTCTCCATGCAGGGTATGTCTGCACAGCACTTTGCTGCACAACTGCAGCTTGTACAGACATTTTAATGCCAGCTTGAGAAGGTGAACTTGCAAATGCCATAGCAGCCACCAGCTGGGTTTATTATTGCATGAAACCCTGTCTTTCAGTCAGCAATATTGGCCTGCTGTGCCCTTGTCTCCTACTCTGTCTCCTCCATCTCCTTCTGTTCATCAGTTGGGTCAGCAGTATTTTGTGCAGCTGTTCCAAGCCACACCCAGCCCCTTCACTTCCAGAAAAAGGATTTTTTCTGCACAGCTGGTACAGTTCTTGGTGCACAGATGGTTGTGCAGATGTCCAGCTGCATGTGGAAATGAGCAGGGCTATAAGTGCATGGGGAAGACCCATCCTCTCCTAAATAATTGGAGCTTGAAGTTATTCAGAACTAATCTGGCCATTTCTAGGTGAGTTCCCTTGTGCTGTTTTTGCAGGAGATAAAAGCAAATATATTATTTATGTGATGATGAGTACCCATGCAAGAGGTGGGTATGGGAAGTCCTCCCTGAGCAGGGATCATGTGAGGGTCTCTCTGTGCAGCAGTTTTATAACCGAACCTACACTGGAAATACATCAAAGAGACCTTGGCTATGAAAGGCAGGAAGGGAGTGGTCTGAGGAACTGCAGCTACACCAGCGAGTTGAGGAGAGCCAAGGAATGTCCTCAGGCATCCCAACTCATTGTGCTCTTGAATTGTCAGTCCCTGGCCAGTGACTGCAGACAGCCTGGGAGTTGGCTGGGGCTCAGGACTGAGCCCATGGCAGTTTGGATGTGTCCCTCCCTCCTGGAGGACAGTGTATGAACATGGGCAGTTGTGTTCCAGTGGCCTTCCATGCCAGTGAGCCACTCTGGGCATGAGCATTGGGACAGACAGCTGCTGGTAGGAAGGAAAAACTGGATTTTGAGGAGTCATCTTTTGGTATTAATATTCCCAGATTTCTCTGTAAGAAGGGAGAGGTCACATATGGCTGAGAGTCTTGTATGCAGCTCTGAAAGTGGAATTTGGAACTTTGCAGAGCCATCCAATATCATGCTGTTTGAAGATCTCTCTCTCCTTTGTATGTGAGTCAGTGCTTGCTTGGGGCTCAGAGTTTTTTCCACTGGATATTCAGCTGTTCCACAACTGTGCTGCACAGGAGGAAGTTCTGCTTGTGTGTAACACTCTGTCCAGGTCTGCCTCTACTCCTGCTGGTGCCCCTGGCTGGCAAAGACAAGTCCCCAAGACATGCTATGGCTCAAATTCAAGTGTGTATCTTCCTCCTTCTGGCTATGGCTCAAATTCAAGTGTGCGTCTTCCTCCCTCTGGGTCCTGGGCAGCTACTCTCTGTGATTGGTTTAATGGAGGACACTGAGGGGAAGTGGATAGCATTTCTTGGGACCATGATTTCTAGAAGCAAGCCTTCATTTGGGTGTTACTGCTGGATGTCCTCACAGAGTGATACAACCCTGTGGGAAGGTTCTTACACCTCAGCTTCACCTGAGCTAGGTGTTTGTCAGTGTGGGAGGAGGTGGGGCCAGGGCACCATGAGCAAACCCAGGTTATTTAGAGTCAAGGGAGGTTGAATGGGGTCTCTTGGTTTGTAAGTTGAGGGCCTGAGAGATCTGATCTGTGGGAGTAATGAAGGTGAGCGTGGGGGGAACAAGGCAGATAATGGAAAGCTTTTGAGCTGAGGTAAAGCTTTGCTTCGTGGTGAGCCATGGAAAATGTTTATGTTTGTCTGCAGCATGTGTGAATGAGAAAGGACCCTGCTTAGCTGCCTGGAGTGAAAATGGTGCCAATTGCTGGGTGCTAGTTAGTCCTTTTGATTTTTGTAAATTCAAACCCTGATGAGTCCCATTCTGAAACTCAGCAGTGAAGGTCAAAATTCTTCTTGTGTGAAATTATTTGTCTCCTGTTTTTCCCTGGCAAAGCTCACAGGTGTTCCTTAGGAGTCCAGGAAACCTCCAAATCACTTTTTTAAATGGGTTTTGGTTGCTTTGACCTGAATACTGCAACGTGCCCTGAACCCAGCAGTTCTGCCAGAAATGCACAGGGCTGAGTCTTCAGCAAAGCTCATTACTGAGTATTCATTAGCCTATGGTTGTGTTCTGGTAGCTGGAAAAGGCTCTTTTTCCAGGGTAACAAGTGACAGCAGAAGAGGAAATGTCCTCAAGTTGCCTCAGGGAAGGTTTAGATTGGATATTAGGAAACATTTCTTCACTGAAAGGGTGGTCAAGCCTTGGAAAAGGCTGCCTAGGGGAGTGATGGTGTCACCGTCCCTGGAAGTGCTCAAAAAATAAGTAGGCATGGCATTTTAGGGATGTAGTTTAGTATTTGGCAGTGTGAGGTTAACAGATGGACTCAATGATCTTAAAGGTCTTTTCCAAACTAAATGATTCTGTGAAAATCTTCCCTGGAGCCCATGGCAGGGGGGAAAATCTGGCTGGAGAGTGAGGGATGGGGCTGGGGAGGCAGAGGAAGATGTTGCAGAGATGCCTGTGAGAAAGAGAAAGGAACTGGGGCTTCCCTGCTGGTCCAAGAAGGACACAGGATACCACACCTAGGGAGTGATTGTTTTCTTGACAGGCTTCCCCTGAAGACAGGCATTTGGGGTGAGCTTTAGCCTGAGCTGTGGAACAGGAGCTGTGGGGGTCTCTGCTGGGGAAGCTCAAAGGGGCTTTTGTGGACAGGCCTGAACTTTCTCAAAGTCTTTTGGAGATGTGTGGAGCTGGGTGGGAGAAGCACAAGGAATAATCTGCCAGCTGGACCAGCTCCTGTGCTCGCTGCCCAGTTTGCTGCTCACACTGGGCCCTCAGCCCTGCTAGTTTCCACCCACCCATGCAGGATGTCCTTTAGGAGAAGACATCACCAGGATGCTTTGCACCCCTGAAAGTCCAGAAGCAGCACTGCTGGCAGGGCCAGATACAAAATGTTTTTCCAGTACTCCTTGCATGGGCAAGAGTGGGCAGCTTCAGCCTTTCCAACAACTTTTCAGATGCCTCAGGCTGTGAATATCCCCTTGTAGCATGAGAGGGGCTGGGGAATGACAGTACTTACATTCCCCGAGCCTGAAAAACAGAAAGGACAAGGAAGAACAAAAAACCCTCCTGAGACAGGATCTGCAAACCTTATATATGCCCAAATCCAGGAAAGAAGTAAGACTGTGGATGCCTCATGTGGAGCAGCCCCAGCAGAAAGAACAGTGGCCACAAGGTTTGCTGCTGACACATCTTATGAAAAGCTGATGAGCAGCCAAGATGCGTGAGAACAGGGGAGCCCAGGACTGGGCTCTGAAATTTCATTTTGGATACCTGAGAAAGCAAGAGGCTCCTCAAACACCCTGACTGCAGGGTGCTGTGGGTGCTGGCAGTGCTCACTACAGAACTGCTTCCAGGCTGAGCACTTTTTTTGTTCCATCAGAAAATGCCAATTCCTTACAATGGAAACACTCTGCAGGGCTGTATCACCACCATGACTCCGTGAGAGAAGCGAGGCTGTTTTCTTACCCAATTCCTTGGCTCCTCACAGACCACCCTGGCAGGATCTGCAGAGCCAGAACCTCCATCCTGCACATTAACCCTTCACCCCATCCCAACACCTTGAGTCCCTCCTTGCTCAATGGCCCAGTTCCTGCTGGCTTGTAAAGGTGAAGCAGTGGTGTAGTTTTCTGCTCCCCAGTTTCATGGTTTCCTGCCTCAGGTGTTGGTGTGACTTTCTATCTAATTGTGCAGCTTTTGGGAAGTCAACCAGGTATTAATTTCATTCCTGTCTACACAGGATGGTTGGGAGATACTGGGTCAGGACTGCCTGCTTTCCTACTGGAAGCTGGTCTGTTTCCAGGCAAATGGTTAGTAAATGGCATCTAGAGGGATGCTATTAAAATTACTTAATCTAAGGAAATATTTCCATGAAATTGTTTTTCAAGGGGGAGCACTAAGCTTTTGACTTGAAGCTTTCACAAAATAAATATCTCCATGAAAAAGTTGCTTCTCTCGGGCCAGTAGTGGTGGGAAACCAGAGTATTTTGATTTCAGCAGGATGTCACAGCAACAGCTTGAGGATCTGGTTGGGTTGTTTCATACATTTTTTCCCCTGTCAGCGGCAAGATACTTGGGGCCAAAGACTCCGAGGTAAAATCTGATTTGCCCTTTGTTGAGATAGAGAGCAGGTGACTCACGCCCCAAATTTGCCTCCCACCAGCATTCCCAAATGGAAGCAGTTTTCTGTTTCAAACTTTGAAACTTTCAAACCCAAACTTTGGTTTTCCTGCAGATCCAAAGGACTCAAGCAATTGAAAGCCTATTTTGGCTGAAATTCAGAGCAATTCTGTTCACAATCACCTCTCTTAATAAACAGCATTAACATCTGGTGAGAAATCCCTGGGCTAAGCACAATGTAGCTGCAGCACCATGCTTGAGCTGAGCTCAGCTTGATCCAGAGACAGAGCAGTGTGAGCTGATCCAAGAGAAAGGAGGGGAGAAAACAGCAAATGGAAAAAATAATTGCATGGTAAAAAACTCCAACACCCCAACTTCCATCATCTCAGAAGTTCACAACTGGCAGGGAGTCTTTAGTAAACTAATTAGTGGCTGTGGCAAATTGTGGAAGAGTCTGTAAGTTGTTGTAGTTGAATAGAAGTCAGCAGTGTCTGATTTGCAGTAGCCAAAAGTCTTGCTCATGAATTTGCACTGCACAACTTTATAAAGACTGGAAGTTATTTACCTTTTCCCTGTTAAGATATTGCTGGTTTTGAATGAGTCTTTCCCCTGGAGCTCTTATTTAGATAGAATTTTTTTCAGATATATAAAATTAAAACATATTTATTTGAGTTATCTGTATAATATATAAAAAAATAAGGTTACTTGGAGCCTTAAATTAGCTATGAGAGTGTGAACACCTCCCATGATTTAGGGATTTAATTTGCTGCTGCTTGGAGGGGTGCAGCACTAGGTCAGGCTCTCCAGGTTGCGTGGCACAGCACAGGGACAATCGCCAGTGTAAATAAACTTTGCCTGGGTCTTCTTAAGCAACATTTCATTTTGAATAATCCTGGTGATTTAGCTCCCACTAGAACATTAGTTTTAGTTCCACTTTGCTTTATTGCTTCCCTGCTTAATTGATTCAACACCAGGATGGAACTGCATAATGAGGCTACTTAAGTGTAACGAAACCCTTGCATTGTCGAAAATGAACGTTTTGTCTGCAGATTCTGGAAAGATCTCTATTTAAACACTTCAAAACTTAGACATATGCAGACACAGGAATTTATTTAGTCCTCTCATTCTGTAGCTTTTCATATTTCCTTTTTCATCCAGGCCTTCTCCAAATAATTCCTTTGTTAATACAGATTTCAGAGGCCTTGATTTTTTTTTTTAATTTAAACATCCAGCTGTGAAATTTCTCTACTTGGAGATGTCTATCACTGAGAGACACTTGTTTGTACTGTGTAGGTTGATGTTAGCTGCCTGGTTGTCTCCTGACAAGTCCTTGGAGGCTGCTGCTTATTTTATTTTGTGATAAAATAAAATAAGCTGCTCAAGAGGAGGCTGCTGGGTGCCCCACACCAAGGGCCTTTCTTCTGGCCACGTGGGAGTGGGTTTGTAGTGGGAGACCTGAACTAAACTGCTTGGTCCCAGTGTGTTTTTCACCCTCACTGAGTGCTTTGTGAAAAGGGGTGGAAAATTCAGTTTCTATGGGAAAATAAGCTTGAATAGTCCTGTCACATCTTTATCTTCTTTCACTGTGTTCCCTGGCATCCCTCTGCAGCCCCAGTCTGGAGCGGCAGAGCAAACTTGGCTTTCTCCACCAGGTGGTACTATTAAGCTGCCGTAGAGGGAAGATTTGCTCCCTCCATCCCAAACCCACTGTCCCCCTCGGCTGAGGCTTTCAAATAATTTCCCTCCTGGTGTACTGAAACTAAGGAGGAGCCCCGGTTAATTGCAGCTGAATGAGGGCATTCATGCCCTGTTCCCCTTTCCACTGGAGATCAAATAGGATCTTTTTTTTTTTGCCCTATCCATAATGAAAGGCACGGTCTGGAATCTTCTGAGCCCATACTCACAGTGTGCACTTGGGACTGTTGCTTTTATGAAGATATTTTCCATGTGAGCAGTGTAGCTCTCTGATAGCTGTGGAAGATGCATCATCTTTAACGTGCCTGAGGACAGGTCTTAACACAAATTTGTGTTCCTAATCTGATGTTCAGGTTTCCCTGGGTGAAGTGGATGACAGGTCTGGGCTCTGCCAGCAGTGACAGGAAGGGATGCTGTTTGGGTCCTGTTGGCTGTTTCATCCTGTTTGAATTCCTGGGGTTCTCTCATCCAGGGCTAATGTCTGTCCATATCTCAGACAGCTTTTGCTCTTATGTATAAATCTTGTTCAGGAAGACTCTTGAAGGTGTTTTTCTATGAATTTAGTCCCTCTGATGCCTGTAATGGCCCAGAGGCTGTGTATGGGCTGCCATCTGTCCTCAGCTCCCAGGCACAGCCACAGGGCATGTCCTTGTGTGGCTCTGTGCAAAAAGCCTCTCCCTTGCACAATAATCCTGTCAAGTTGCAGACATGTCAGATTTAGTGTTGTTATTGTTCACCTGGGAGGGAAGAGGACACAGGTACACGAAGAGGCAGCTGCCTCACTGCTGTTGAACTATTAAAATGCTACAGGAGCAGTGCAGTTGGTGATGTCCCTGAAGATTCAACCTCTTAAAATCTGAGGGCATTAGCATTGTCTGATAGATACTGCAGCTCTCAGCTCCACAGGTAAATCGTCAGCAGTGTGCTCCATCCACTGGGATTATTTATAGACTTGTCCAGGTAAGCATGATCCATATTTTTTGTGCTTAGTCAACCATGAATTGGTTTATGTCTGAGCAAGCACAGCCCTTATCTACTGCTGTCCACATGTGCCCTTTGAGCCACTTCTCTGGCCCTCTTCTTAAGAAAAGGTCTTTGCATGTGCTGTGATGGGCCAGCTGACAACAGGGTTTCTGCTGTGAGGCCAGAGCTGTTTATAGAGCTGGAGGTCATTTGCCACTGGGGTGATGAAAAGACACTTAAATTGGAAAATCAGGTGCTTTCCAGGGCATAACCAGCTGGCTGGCAGAATTGGGATAGTTGGAGTATTGTCAGCACTACCTTTGGAGAGTTGCAGCTCTGGGAAAACTTTGATTTTTGAGTCACCCCCCCTCACATGATGTTATGACAATGTGACAGTCACACAGAAGCTCTGTTATCAGAAGTACAGCACAGGCAGCATGAGGGGCTTTGAAGAACAATCCCTGCTGTAAAACAGTTCTGCTGAGCAGGGAAACACTCCACCAGATTTGGTCAAGTGGTGGCATAATGTGCTAGGTTACCCCAAGGATCCAGATGCCATAACAGAAATCTGTATGTTGCAGGTCTGAGAAGGTGATTTTTTTCCTTTCATTTTATTAGCTATGCAAATTTAAAAAGCTGCCTACAAAGCCAAGTGGACCTTGTCATAAAGCATTGAGGATGGTCTGGCATCCTTAAAATGGTGGATAGGGTGAAAAGAGTCTCTTTTATCCCCCCTCCTTCACCAAAAACACACTGTAAGATTTAGGCTGGTGAATCAACAGAGAGGGGAATTAAATAATTCAATGAGTGCCTCCAAAGTGGTCATTTTTTCCTGCTGTCTTGTGAAACTGTGGTAATTTGTAAACGAGACATCTGTTGCTGCTTGGATTTGAATACTCCGTTTTTGCCATTGGCATTGGTGCTGTGTGATTGTGTGACTGGAGAGCATGATCTGCTGCATGGGAAGATGCAAGAGAAAAGGGGCTGTTGAAGGAGCAGTGGCAGTTACTGGGAATGTTTTTGCAATGTATAGATGGAGAAATCTTCCTTTCCTTTGTCATTAGGGGTTTGTCCGAACTTGGTGCATGCCAAGTTAATTTGGATTATGTTATTTTTAATGGAGCATCCTGTTGGACTCTGAGCCCTTTCTCCGGTTCTGCACAGGGCGTGCACTCTTGAAGTGGAGCAGGGATACCTGCAGAAAGACAATTGCTGAAGGCTGAGAGCCCTCTTGGGGCAGAGAGTTCACAGCAGGAGCTGCAATGTCATCTATAACTGCCCAGTCCTGCTTCCTCTCAATTTAATTTCTTCCTGGCTTAATTTGCTGGTGTCCTGTCCATAACCCCACTTTTCCCTGGTGTCATTTCTCTGTGTTCTGTGCTCTGGCTGCATCTCTTCTGCTGCGTTTGTGGACCAGTGGAACGAGTTTCACAAGTTTCCAGCTGCGCAAGGCTGATGTGCCAAAGGGATTTGGTTCCCACGTACCAATGTCTGTGTTGCAAGTGGTGGGGTCATGGGTTGTTTTTGTCTTTGGGACTCTTTTGTACCAGTCCTTTCACTCTCCTCTTGAATTTCTATTCCTGGTGATCATTGTTCTAGTAATATCCACCTGCAGCACTTTTTAACATAATCATATTTGTGTGCCTGGCTATGGTTCTTGTTAGGGCTTAAACAGCACCAAAAAATTCCTTACAGCTGAAATGTTCCTTTTTGATCTAAGGATTTATAATGTTTCTTTTACTGTACATTTCCCCAGATGTGGCAGGTGATCTATATAATCCCCTTTATCCTTTTTTTTCCTATTTCTTTTCTTAAAAATTGAAAAGAGCTGGTAATTCTTCAGTGCAATTGCACAACAGAGGAAGGTGTTACCAGCATCACATTTGGCTTGCAGTGCTCAGAACATTGTGCAAAGCCCCAGTGGGCTCTGAGCGATGCACATCTTTAACATCTGATTACTGGGGTTTGGTAACAAATGCACCCACATTTCCCTATCGAACAGCAAGTAAATTAGTGCCACTGATATGCTCTAAATAAGTACTTTTGTTTAAAGCCTTTTCCTACCTGGTGAAATTGAGTCTGGTGTTTTCTGGAAGAAATTCTTCCCTGTGAGCGTGGTGAGGTCTTGGCATATGTTGCCCAGAGAAACTGTTGATGCCACGTCCTTGACATTATCCAAGGCCAGGTTGAATGGAGCTTGGAGCAACCTGGGATAGTAGAAGGTGGGAGGTTTGGAACCTGGTTGGTCTCTTCCTACCCAAACCATTTATAACTCCATGATTCCAGGCCGCTGCTCTGAAGAAACTCTATGGGAATCATTTTTACCTCGTTTGACTGGGCAAATGCAATCACTGTTGCATCACTTCCACTATTTTGAAATTGCACTCATTTGCAGCCATGCTGGCCTGGAAGTGCTGCATGGAGAGGGTGAAGGGATAAAGGGAGTGTGGGCAGGAAAGTTTCATGAACATTTCTAGGGCTTGGCAGGCTCACAGGTGTGTCAGACAGCACAGGGTAACTGCAGAGAAGCATTGAGGTTACCCTGAAATAAATAGCCTATAGCAAATGTAGGCACTAGGAGGAAGGTTCTGCAAATGCTCCTAAGCTCTGTAAATCCTTATAACTTTTAGGAACTGGTTATCCTCTGCTTGCAAACATTCTGCAGGATTTGCCACTACCTTCACTGGCAAACAGTAAGAATTTGGTATAGTAATAACAAATTTTAAATGGAGACAGGAAGCCCACCAAGCATCTTTTGAAAATGTGGCCAGACCTCACTTTCAGAAATTGCTTGTCCATCTCTCAAAAATCATGAGGTTTTTTTTAATTTTTCTCCCCAGATGTCATATTTAAGCCAAATAATTTGAAAATTTGAATTTCACATATCACGTCCATCAATCTGAATGTGTCTATCAATACGAAAGTTATCAACCAACCAGCTCTATAATCTGTACATACCATGCATGCTCATATAGAATCAAGGAATCATTAAGGTTGGAAAAGGCAGCTAGGATCATTGAGTCCAATTGCTTAATTTACCTACCACTGCAAGGTCCACCATGAAACCATGTCCCTAAGCACCACGTCCACATGTTTTCTGAACAGTTTCAGGGACTGTGATCACACCATTTCCCTGGGCATACTGTCCATCAAGACAGCTTCCTGTAGATGGATACTTGAAAGCGTGCTTTATTCCCTCAGAAAGTGAGTTTGTAGAGAAAGTATCCAGCTGCTGAAATCCTAAGGAGAGCACCAAGTTCAATCTTCAAATGCATCCTGTGCCTTCATGGTGCAGGGACCTGTTACCACTCTGCAATGCTACAGCCTCTAATTCTGTGGCATAATTCACCTTCTGTCCCTCAGCCTTTCTGGCAGCTGCACAATTTAACTGTAATTGTCGCTTTTCCCTTATTTTTTTCTTTCTTTGCCACCCATCTCCCTTGCAGTTCCTGCCTCCTCTCCTGTGGTGAGGCATTCACACCCAACAGTGAAGGTGCTACCAAGGATCATGTGCTGGTGATCTTGTTTGGCTTGGGTACCCTTTGGGTATCAAAGGCCTGTCTGTTGTGCAGTGGGGAATATGACATTTCCCTGGTGTGGAAGGTGCCAGAAGAACTAGTGCTGGAAGGGCTGTGAGCTAACAGACTGTGCAGCAAATCTGGGGCAGTAGGAGCTTTTCTTCAGTGTCACAAACCCTCTGCTCAGCTCTTTCCTCTTGAGAAATGCTTCATGGTTCACCGAGTGTTTCCTAGAAAGTAGCTTAGAAAATCAGTTTTGCAGTTTCAAAAACTAAATGAGTGCTTTTGTGTGAGGCTTTCCGTGCCATTTTGGGGGATTGATATCTTGCTCACATCTAAGGAAAGCTGTACAAAATTACTGCTTCAAGACACACAAACAAAATGTGTTTGGCATGGTGTTTTGGCCAAACTGATGGATTAATGATTCTCAGTCCTACTTGTACACTGAAAAGAGATTTATTTTTTCCTCCTGCAGGATAAACCCTTTAACTGAGAGAGGTGTGTGTTTTTCAAGAGTAAAACTGACTGATTGCTCATGCTCTATGTGCAAGCTGTGGTCACTTGGATGAGACTCATGGTATTTCTCACGGTCACAACTGATATTTGTTCTTGCATGCAGCAGTTTCAAAACTGTGTTCCTACAGAAACTTGGGCAACACACTCTTCTAAGTGCACTACACAGAGCCAGTTTGCAATAATAATAATTAAAAGAACCAGGGGAGTTAAGTATCATATGCAGATTGCTCACTGGAGGTGACTAAGTGGCCTGATGATCCCTCTCTTTTCAGTCAGAAACTTGGCTCTCAGGATTGAGTCATTACAGGAAATAGTAATATTATAAGCAACACGTGGAAAGGAGGAGGGTGGTTGTAGAGTGCAATTCATATTTTAAAAAGCTTCTTGGTAATGGATAAGCTGAACTGTTTGAAGTTCAACAGAGGCAAATGGAGGGTCCTGCACCCAGGGAAGAATAACCCCAGCCCAGTACAGGAAGAGGACTAATCTGCTGGAAATCAGCTCTGCAGAGAATGACCTGAGTGTCCTGGTGGACAACAAGCTCTCCATGAGCCAGCAGTGCCCTGGGTGACAAGAAGGACAATGGTGCATTTGGGGTGTATTAGGGAGAGCATTTCCAGCATGTCAAGGGAGGTACACCCACAGGCAGTTGTGGAGAGAGGATCAGCAGGTCCAAGGAGGATCTGAACAAACTCATTGGCAGCTCACTGATGTGACAAGCACTGGCTGGAAACATGGAATATATTTCCTCTATTTGTACAGTTAAAGCTTGAATGTTAGTGGAGCAGGAATCCGAAATGACAGCAAGATTGCCCCAGCTGAATTAATTCACAGCCTTCAAGGAAAATGTGTATTGAAAACATGTTGCAGCTGACCCCCACCTCAGCCTCCACTCCACAAATGGGATCTTCATCCTGCCTGCAGCCTGCTGTGCTGTGGCCACATCTGTTGGGACTTGGCTGCATTGGAGGCAGCCTATGACCTTGCTGGAGAATTGTGGGTGCCAGGTTCTTGCCTGGCCTCGCCTGTTCTTGCTTGGTGTGGAAAAGATGTAGGTGTGGTGTGGGGAAGAGTTACAAAGTGTCTGGTTGCTGCTGGGGGCTTGTTTGTGCTCTTGCTGTGCTGTGCTGTGGGGTACACGCTGTGGAAAGACTGTCAAACCCAACGCCAGCACAAGGGGAGAAAGAACAGAGCCTATTTTTCATCTGGCTGGGGTTATTTTGGTGTGTACAGCCCTCAGTTGTGCTTCTCTGAGTGCTGCCTAGGCATGTGCAAGCTATGGGGTGAAATTGGGGTGAGTAGACCTGAGTCTGTTCCTGAATAGCTGCAGAAAATTCATTTGGAGGTGTTATGTGTACACAGAGGCCGTTGCAGGCTTCCTGAAGGCTGTTACACCTTCCCTCCTTGATGAATCCATGGGGTTTTGCACACTGGATTATTACAGGGTGCCCTTTTAGCCCTTTCTAACACGACACCATTTGCATTTGTTCTCCCTCTGGAGAACAGGAGGGAAAGAACAGTGAGATATTCAGGGACTTAAAACCCCAGCACTTAACAAAAATGAAATGGGATCTCATGCCAACTGTGTGATTCGCACTTTCCTTGCTTTGTGTGCAGCGTTGGGGCTCTCCCCCTGTTCTCTTTTAGGTGATTAATTCCACCTCCTGCTAAATAAATTTACAATTAAAATGGGCTTATTTGTAACAGCCACTGAATTTCCACTCTCTCTTTTTTTTTTTTTTTTTCAATATATAATTGAAAACACACCCAAACTCTAGTTGCCTGTAAGTATTAATTTTCATTTCCACAGAATGCTCTGTCTCCGGGGCAAGGAAGGAAATTCCAGAGAGTTAGCCAAGACAATCAGGGTTAATGTGCTCTTTGAAAAGTGTGGTGCAAGCAGGACCCTTGCTTTCTCACCCAAAGGTCAGGCCTGCTGCTGGGACAGTGGTTTGGGTATAGGATGGAGAGGGCATGGGTCTGGCCCAATGTGCATTTTGCCCAAGATACAGTTTGGGAGATCATGTGCAGCAAGCATGGGAATGGTGATATGGATTTTCCGCAAGGCTGTGGATTGCTCAGGGGGAGCATGTGCTCCTTCATGAAGGAACAAAGGCTGTTTTCAGTTGTGTGGGGGATGCCCGACTCCATAGCATGAGGGGTGTTGTACATTCACAAGTGTAGGAAGCACTCATGGGGCTGGTGCTCTTTGGTTGTGCCAAAAAAGAATATTCTTTTGGTTGTTTTGTGACAGCCAAAAAAATGTGTAGGCTATGGCCTTATCACCTTGCTAGTCTAAATTATATGGATTGCTCCATGAACACTCATTTACAGAATCACAGAATAAGCTGAGTTAGAAAGGACCCACAAGGATCATCCAGTCCAGCTCCTGGCCCTGCACAGCACCATCCCCCAGAGTCACATCCTGTGCTCCAGAGCATTGTCCAAACACTCCTTGAGCTCTGTCAGGCTGGTGCTGTGACCACTGCCCTGGGGAGCCTGTTCAGGGCCCAGCCACCCCTGGGGGAAGAACCTTTTCCTGATATCCAACCTAAACCTCCCCTGACACAACTTCACTGTCACTGTCACCAGAGAGAAGAGATCAGCATCTACCCCTCCTCTTCCCCTCATGAGGAATTTGTAACTGCACTGAGGTCTCCCCTCAGTCTCCTCCAGGCTGAACAGACCAAGTGCCCTCAGCCTCTCCTCACACGGCTTCTCCTCAAGGCCCTTCACCATCTTTGTTGTCCTCCCTTGGACACTCTCTAATAGTTTAATGTTTTCTTATATCATGGCACCCAAAGTTCCCCCAGCACTCGAGGTGAGGCCTCCCCAGCCCAGAGCAGAGCAGGACAATCCCCTCCCTTGCCCGGCTGGCGATGCTGGGCCTGATGTCCCCAGGACAGGGATGTCCCTCCTGGCTGCCAGGGCACTGCTGGCTCATGTTCAACTTTCCACTGACCAGGACCCCCAGGTCCCTTTCCCTGGCACTGGTCTCCAGCCCCTCATTCCCCATCTGTCTGTATATCCAGGGTTGCTCCATCCCAGGTGCAGAATCCGGCACTTTCCCTGGTTGAACCTCACACGGTTGGTGATTGCCCAGCCCTCTCATTTGTGGAGGTCTCTCTACAGGGCTTCCCTGCCTTTGAGGGAGTCAACAGCTCCTCCCAGTTTTCTATAATCTGTAAACTTGCTCAGTGTCCCTTCCAGTCCTTATCCAAGAGGTGACCAAGGGCATCTCAGTGTTCTGAATACAAACAGATCTAACTTTATGGCTCCTCACTCAATGATGCACATGGGTTCATCTTGCTTTTGGTGCTATGGTGTCCAAAAAAAGTAATCCATGTGCATTACAAGCACTTTCCACTGCAAATGTGTTCTTGCAGTGTTCTATGAACATTCAGTGCCTCCTGTTCCTCCATCCCCATCACGCCAGTAAGATGTGATTTCATCTCCACCTGGAGACCACACTCTCAGAGCTGTGTTTTGAAGAACATTAGGGCTTCTTTAAAATAAACCTTCAATAAATATTTTTAATGAAAAGAGCTCCCTCTTCCTTCCCACAGCTACTTTAGGCCTGTAAACCTAAATACAAATGTGTTTTTGTGCATTGACATAAAACCCTCAAAGTGAGACTAACTTGCTGTTTTTCCTCCTCTTCAGTTAATCAAATTTGGTTTGTGTGTTTTTAGGTCTTGCTCTGTTTCCTGGCTGGCTCCCCTCTCCCCCTTTGGAAATGGGTAGGAACACCAAGTTCTGATTGCATGATAAGTTTCATGTTCATTCACCCACATTCCTTTTCTCCTCCTGGTCCCAATAGCCAAACTGCAGACCAGTGCCAGGGTTTGTAAGGACATTTTCAGCTTCCCTGCAAATATCCAAGCCAGCAGTGTGAGTTCTTTAATAGAGCAACAAGGGTCCTTTTTATTCCTCCCTGCCCATTACCTCCTGTTGGCAATGAGAATAAGAAGTGGTTTTGATCAATTACTAAATATTTTTCCCTGATGAAAACCTGCAGTAATACTTAGGCTGAGATTAAAATCAAAACTACACTTACCCCATATCCCTCCATGGTATGGGGTAGCAGTATTTTAAAATACCTTGCCTGAACAACAAGGCAAAGATTTTTTTCAGGGAGTTTTGTAACAGTTTAGCAGTGCTGATACCTACCTGAGTGTCCTCCACTGCTCCCACATCCTGTGGGCAAAGAGTGGCTTTAGTGAATGGGAACTTTTTCAGAGACATACTGCCATGAAAACCTTCCAAAATATTTTTTTTTCCCATTACACTTTTATTTTTGGAGAGATCCACAGGCCCAGGGCCTAGATAAATTGTTGCTCATGGGCACATTGCTGTGTTGCTCCCTTGATTTTAAATGCCATCTTCATCGAATCAGAGAATGGTTTGAGTGTGAAATCAGGACAGCATGAGGCTGACCAGAAATAAAAGGAACAGCTTTTGCTTAAAAAGAGGAGTTGAAGAGGTGAGGAAAAGCAGTTGACTGTTGCTGTTCAGCAGGGTCATGTGCAAAATCTGCTTTCCTGGACTCTTCCTGGAAGTGACAGTGCTATGGATACAACTTGTAAAGCTGGTTTTACGCAGTTGCTGTGAGACTGATCTGGTGGCTTGATAATTAATAATCTAATTTAGAAACACTCTATGTCTCTTGGAGAACTGGGAAAGAATGGAGCAGCATGGTAAGTTGGGCAAATGTTTATTCCTGTGGTCTTCAAAAAAAAAAGAAACTCAAATATCTTCTTATGTACAAAGATAAAATTAGACTTTGCTTCTGTATGAAAATGCAAATGGAAGCATTCACTAATCTCTGACAAAAATCTTATTTCTCAATGCTTGCTTGTCCTTGAAATGCTCCAGGCTGTTTGCACTGATAGCAAGTTGTCTGTGTGAGATCTTAAGACTACATACACCTTTGACCAGAAAACAGTGTATAAACCAAAAGTCTGTGCAATTATGACAATAAGTAGTTTTATTTCTTTTAATATGCAAAAACATGTAAACAGTAGAACAAAAATGGTTTTGATTTGTTTCCCTGGGTCAAATGATCCCTTCTAGACAGATTTTTTATTTGTGAGTGAAATGCTGAAGTCCTACTGGTGGCAAAAGAAAGAACAGACCTGTTCACAACCTTTGAGAAACACGGGCTGAGAGAGGGAGTCTCTGGAGGGAGAATGATAGAGAGGTTTTGGTTGGAAAGGACCTTAAACATCATCAAGCTCCAATCCCCCAACTAGATCAACTAGTCAAACCTCCTATCCAGATCTCAAAGCATCAGCTTTGAATTTTTCAGGATAGAACTGACTGCATCAACAGGTCTGTTAATTGTTACAGCAAGTGCAAAGTAGCTGAACAGGGACAATACTGTTTTTTTCCCAAATTCAGTTGTCTGAACTCGAGATGACTTAAATTTGCTGTGAGGACCATTGGTGTGGATGTGGCTGCATTTTGGGCCATTTGTGGTTCTCCAATTCAGCATTCCTGCACCTTTAGCCTGTGTACATTGAGACAGTTGTGCTCTTTCTTTAGCAATATTGAGATCTAACCCCCTGTAACCTGAGCAGTTTGGGATGCCCCTTGGGAGAAAATGCTGTCCCACTGAGAAAGTGACTATGCATTAGGAAAAAATATATCAGTTGAGTTCCTACACAGCACAGAAAACCTCAGTTTTGTGATGTCAGACCAGTGGCTTCAGGCAATGTAATTACAGCAAGGTTATTATTTTTTTCCTACCTTTGCAGGAACAAATTTGGTTAGGAGTCTGGGGTATTGCTTTGACCATTGTGAATAGTAGAACCTTATTCCTTTTAAGTCTTTACATAAAGCCAATCAATCTAAGAAAACACATATTTAGATAGAATGCCAAAAAGTCTATAAAAGATTATGTCTAATACTGAACATTTTGTATCCAAAAAAAAAAAAAAAATTCCACTCTAGAAAAAGACCAGTTCAACTTTATAAAGTTGTCATTTATATCAAGCCAGGATGGGAAACTATGCTTTGGGTAGGGTCAAACGAAACAAGAAAAAAAATAAATGAGAAATGCAGTTAGTGCTCTTGTTCTGGTCCCCTTTGTACTGGGGAACCCAACCCAGTTTGAGAATGAGTCTTCTTTTAAAGCCTTTGTCCTCATGACTGCAGCCAGGTCTTTGTGGATCAGCGTTAACAAATCTGACGCAGATCTTTTAAAAAGCTCATTTGTGTTTGGTCAGTCTGTAGGTTTATTCCATTCAGATTCCAACTGTGCAGATCTTGCCACGGAAAAAGCCCTCCCTGTGAGAAGTGACATTCACCACTGTGAGAGTTCTCCTGTTACAAAATCCCCTTCAGCTGACTGGCAGAAACAGCCTCCTTTCCTCCAAAACACAGAAAACTAAGGCAGATAGCCCAAACCCTTCCCCTCAGGCAGGACTGTAAGCCTTACAGTAAACATTTAACAAACTGCTCTAAGAACTTTATGACAGCTGAATTTTGCAAAAAACTATCATTCCTGTTCACATGCTGGGGGTATAGATCAAGAGCAGCTTGTGCTGGAAACCATCTCACAGACCTGGTGTGCTGGCCAAGGAGAAATACATTTATGTGGAATATTTAAAATGCAAAAAAATAATTTGGAAATGCTGTGTATTCATCCCATCACCCTGTGGCTTTGCTAGCTGAAAGCAGTGAAACAGGTAAAACTCATGAGGAGCGGCTGCATCTCTTTTTCTCCAAACTGACATGGTTGAGGCAAGAAAAAAAAAAAAGAAAATACACAGATTGTCCTGAACAGCTCACAAGGAATGGGGTTTGAGGAGAGCTGGTCCCAGAGCCAGATCCAGCAAGCTCTGACAGGGGTGTGTGGCGATCAGAAGGGACAGCTGTGTGTCTCCGTGCTCTGCTGTCCCCCACGGCTGCAGCTGTTGGAGGAGGAAATGATCTGGGGGTCGGCAGAGTGGGATAGATTAAATAAACCCCCCTTGCCCAGCCTAGGGGCTGGGAGGCTCCCATCCCCACTTTTGCTTGCTTGGTAAAAAATAGTTGTGGCCATTTGTTATCCCCCTGTTTTGTGCTTCCCTGTCGGTTGTTGAAATGTGGCCTAGAAAGGCAACTGCATCCTGGGCTGCTTCAAAAGGAGTGTGACCAGCAGGTCGAAGGAGGTGATTCTCCACATCTTTTCCTTGTGAGACCCCACCTGCAGTACAGGGGTGCCCAAAGTAAGAAGGATGTGGACCTGTTGGAGGAAATCCAGAGGAGGCCATGAAGATTCTGAGAGGGCTGGAGCACATTCCCTATGGAGACAGGCTGAGAGAGCTGGGGGTGTCCACCCTGGAAAAGAGAAGGTTCAAGGGAGGCCTTTCAGTACTTAGAGGGGGCTCATAAAAAGAGGGAGAGCTGGACTGAAGCTGTCATACTCTTTAAACCCAAATCACAGCCTAGACCTTCACATTTCTGGGGTCTGGCCTCTCCCTGAGTCCAGGCCGAAACAGCAAAAACCTCATCAGTCCCTTAACAGCCCTTCAGCCTTTCCTTCAGGAGAGCATTCCTCATGGAGAGCTTCTGGTGGATTCTTCCTTTCCCTGTCCATTCTGCTGATTTTACTCTCGGTGTGGGCACAGTGCAGCCCATGGTCAGATGGGTCTTCCCTGCTCCTGTTACACTGTGTTCTCCTCCATGCTGAGCCAAACCATCCTCTGGGCCTTTGGAGTTGGGGGGTTTGGTGTGGGTTGCATTGAGAATATGACCTGGACTGGGGCCACGGCCTGGCCCTTCTCCACCATGGGCTGAGACCTCCTCAGTGATCTGGTTTGGTACTCCATAATGTCACCTTTGCAATTTCATCTGGATCTGGATTATGCTCTAGCCAGTGGGGTATGTGTTGGCATAACTCTCTTCTCAGAGGGGATTGTTGTCATTATCCTGCTAAAATCCTGGTTGGGCTGGCAAGGGATGGAATATAGTGCCTGTGCCAAAACTGTTTTTGTAGAAACCGGGCTGTGGAAATTGGCTCAGAAATTGTCTTCTCCAGATTGTCACCAGTCCTGGCTTTCATCTTGGTGAAATCTCCCTTCTCTTTTTGTCTCATCCTCCCACTTAGTCCATTCCATCTTTTTCTTGCTTCAGGTGTTGTTTGTGTGCAGATGAAGGGACCACCTACAGCTTTGCAGTTCTGAAGCCAGGCAGAGCAATGCTGATCAGCTGGAAATTACTCTGGTACAGCCAAGTGCAGGATATGGCCATGTGTCATTTATACTGATTTGGCTTTATTCATCTCTTGACCATTTTCTGAGTACATTTGTTTCAGACCTCTGAGTTTTCCTTACTGGAGGGGATTTATCTGCTGAACATAAACTGGAAAACAGCTGTATTCCAGTAAGAACCTGATGATCTGATTAAAACTGTCAGATTGCCATGAGAATGCCCCAGAAATGGGATAAGAAATCTTGAAAAGTTTTGAGGATCATAAATCCTTATGATTTATGATCCTCATTTCATCCAGCATTTCATCTCTTTCTCAAGGCTGCTTGTCTATTGATTTCAAATTTTCCAACCTTTTCCTTGGGGTCACGCTGGCACATTGGTACCTCAAGAACCCAGAAGTATGCTAAAAGTTGGAAAAATTTGATGGGATTTAATCTGAACCAATCCCCAAGCTATAGGTGACATTTCTGATAGGCATATTTCCTTCTCGTGATGTAATCAAGCAGCCATAGGTTACAAAAAATCACACCAAAATCTCCTTTTTCTCTGTAATAAAGGCCAGACAATTGCAGGGACTCTATCTAATCTCTGGATCAACAAATCCTCCTTTTCTGTTCTCCTCTTTTCCTGTTGTAAAGGAAAAGAGGCACAGCCCTTCAGGTCAGCAGGTGAGTGATGGTCCCCAGGACTCAGGCTCCTCCAGGATGCTTCATTAGATCCTTCCTGGCTTCAGGCTTGTCTGAAAGATGAGCCCATCTGCATCCCTGAGTACGCAGACCTGTGTGCCTACAGTTTGGGATGGGCTTATTTTGGTTCTTTTCTTTTATTGAGCCCCTGGGGACATCTGGTAAAGAGTTCAGTGTTTGGCTGTGGCTGACAAATGGATTGCTGGTATGGAAGAAGGCAATTCCAATTGAGCTAATAAAATATACCTGATACCTGTCATTTGTGAGGAAATATCCCAAGGAAAGGTATTGTCTTCCAAATATTTATGCTATATTTTAAATGGATTCTCAGGGTAAAATTGAGAAATGAGAGGGGCATTAAATTAACAGCTGTAGCATATTTTCCTCAAAAGTGTCACATGAAGTGCATGAAAGGCCCTGAAAATGGAGTGAGCAAGCAAGATTTCTCCTCCTCTTCCTTGTGGCTGTGGTTGCTCCATCGCTCTCCTTCTTGCTCTTTGTGCCCACATAGAGATCAGATTGAAGATGTGGAGGTAAAATGCAGCAGTTGTTGCACTGTTTTTCCCCATCCTGATGTGGGAACTAAACCCAAAATCTTTCACTGCACAAGCAAATCTTACACTTCAGCTACAGGACCCCTGCTGTAGTGGTGGGTGCCTTATCCCAGCATTTCTTCCTTGGAAGGAAACCTGAGACTCTCAGCTTGGGAAGAAAGAACTGCAGAGATAATTTAACACCTAAACTGGAGAAAGGGCTGAGGCTGCAACAGTGTCCCAGTGGCTGCTGTTACGCTGAGCCCAGAAACAGCAGATTCCTTCTAGCACCAAATGGTTTGTATTTCTCCCCAGAATTTAGGGAGGACACCCCACTTCTAGCCTCTGAGTAAGCTGGTTGAGGCAAGTGGCTGTGTTTTAACTGGAATATGTAAAGGTTTGAATCTCACCTGATGTCCATCCAAAATGAAATGCCAATTGCATAATTTCCCAGACCACTGAAATCAAATCTCCATGGGCTTCTGCCCAGAAGTTCCTCAGCCCGGAAATGCCTTTGCTGGGAGGAGTGAGAGGTGGGACTGGGTCTGTGTAAAACATGCTGGGTAGAGTGGGGTGAACCCCAGCTCATGGCTTGGAGCCTGTACTTGGAGCTTAGCAGAGGCTGTAACTCTGAAACTGCTGCTCCACAAGCACAATCCTTACCAGTCTGGGCTTGTGGCACAGGAATCAGTGACGTTGATTCCTGTAGCAGAGGGCAGCAAGGGAAGAGCGTGTAGGTGCACGTATCCACACACATGCACTCACACTCGTGTTCTTTACACCCCAAAAATGAATGAAAGGCAAATGCCACCCCACCTGAAGGGATTGCTGCCAGCACACTCAGAGCTCTGCAAGACCCACTGTAGCACCAGCAGTTAAAGCAAATGGAGTGCTTCTAAAACCTGCTCTGCATTGCTCTGCTTCCCTTGCTCCACGCTCCAAGACACTCACGGCTGGCTCGGCATCGAGAGGGCTGAAGGATGGCAGAAGAGGTGAAGGTCAGCAGCCCAGAGGAGTAAAACAGGAGGCTGGGGTGGGGTGGGGGAGGGAGTAAACTTCTAAATTAAGGGACATTTGGAAACAATTTCCTTAGCACTTTGCAATGTGGCAGATGGGAGGGGGCTCTCTGTACTTCCCCCACCAAACACCTGCTGAGCTCTTCAGAGGTCCCGAGGATTGGAACTCGCTTTATCACAGACTGAAGGAGCTACTGGGCTTGGGGTGCTTACAATGAAGGTAGTGTCACCAACTCCAGTAAACTTGCCAGATTCAGCAGAAAAGCTTCCTAGAGCCTTATCTTAAACAAAGCTGCAGTTTAGTGATCTGAAATCATTAATCAAGCTAATTGCAGCTCATATTTATTGGCCTGTAGCTGCTGTGTAGCCACGAGCAGCTGAACACACTGAACTTATCAGTTGAGTAATTGTCTCTGATAAATGAATTGCCTTCAAAAGAAAACAAGTGATGCCAGCAATCCATCATCAAAATGTCTGCGGGAAACCACTGGATGTGTTGGTTTCATACAGGCACAATCCCACTTGGTGTTAAATAAAGAGCAAGGGCACGTTCCTACAAGGCCCTAAATCCTGCACTTACACCCTGAGGTCATGGGGCATTTGGTGCTTATGATGAATTCCTTCACAGAAAGAGCAAATATATACATTATTTATATATCTGTGTCTGACAGTGCCCTTACTGTTTCCTTTCTTTCTTTTATGCTTTTCCCCACCACATCTTCTATCTCACAGACCCAAGGGACTAAAGTTTGCCCATGAGGAGCAAATGCATAGGACAAAAGCTCTGGATTTAAAGAGGTGATGGCACAGCTTTCCTAGCTATCTGTCCTTCTTCACAGTGATTTTTTTCTGGATGTCTAATTCAGCTTCAGAATCACCCCAGAAGGCAATGGGAATTTTGAAACTGTAAGTACCAGCATTCATTATGATTGTAAGTTTCTCAACTAATAAACCATGATACTACAGGCAAATGTTCAGGAAAGATAGAAATAGGACTTGGAGAAATGGAAGAAAGATGTGATGCTGTTGCCTCCTAAACCAGGAGAGTCCAAACCTAAGCAAACCTCCATCCCTGTCCCATAAAAGTGCAGCAGGGCTTGTAGCTTGTTAGGAGGAAAGAGCATGGGGGCTGGGTGTTTTTTCTTCTCAAATGGCCACATGAATCACGTGTGTGAGAAAAGAAATAACTGGAAAAAGAAGGCACACATACCTGCTTGCAAAGAAAAGCCTGTTTGTGCTGCGAGCACACTGGAGGAAATTGTTGAAGAACAGTTCATCCATGTAAAAATACGACCGGCACGAGGCTGCCAAGGCTAGTCAGAGCTGAGCGGATTGGTCGTCTAAATGCAGGTCAGACAAATTATTGGTGTCTAGGGGCAGCTTTCAGTTATGCACAGCATTTTTTCTCCCATAATTTATAAAACTTATGGACAGCAGGATACAGGCAAATGGCTCATTGGAGTCCCAGTTACTCCTTCCTCTCTAGAATTCTTTGGCCTCCTTGTGGAAATGCCCTTGCTATCGCTGTGTTTATCTTTAGACTTGGAGCAATTCCTCTGGCTGGGCTGGGCTGGTGGAAAAGTCCTTTTTTGTGAGAGAATTCACCTTTATGTTCCCTTCTTTTCCTCTTTAGGAATAGGGAGAAAAAACAGTAACTTGTTCTGGTGGATTTTATGCCTTTAGTTAACAGGAATACATCATAGATTTGTCAGACTCTTTGGAAGTGATGTTTCAATGATCTGCTCTCACTTCCCAGATAATGCAGCACTCATTCCTGCAACAAGCCCATAACTCCTGCTATCACAGTAGTTTATTCAAATATGACCACGATGTGAGAACTTCAAAAGGCAGCTAGTGCCCCAAAATATGCACATTGTCAATTTCAAACAAATGTTCCAAGTTTCAAGATTAAGAATTTCTATTGCTGTCCTAATTGTAAGGCAGCTCAAATAAAAGGAAAAGAGTTGCTGCCACCCTTCTGCTTGCCCAATTTCTGTTTTATAGAGAAAAATGGTTTATAGCCATGGGTTAAGAGTCAGGACTCCTGGGTTCTTTTGCCAACTTAGCTACTGACTCATATTACATTTGGCAAGTCATTTAACATCTTTGCTTGACTTTCTCCTCCAAAAGAGAGATGTAATAATACTTCAGTGGCTTAATTAACTAAACCTTGTAAAGCACTTTTGTGATCTTTGGATGAAATGGTTCTAAATGGTGTTGGAATGTTGAAATGGTAGAAACAACAAGATAGCAAAGCACAGAATTTACCAGCTGGTGTGGCAAGAGAGTCTGGTGAAGGTACCGGGGATGCTTGAGAGGAAGGAGTCTGAAATGTTCACCTCTGCTCCTGAGGAATTCTTGCCCTGATGGGTAGTGAATGTCATGTTTTTGGAGGTGTGGGGAGCTTGGATGTTTAGGCAGGTGTAGAATAGCAGGGCTGAACCTCATGCTCTTCAATTCAGGTTAAAAGCAAGAAGAATCAGTTCAGCAAGTACAAGGGTGGGGGAACTCTCTGTGCTCTGGTTTTTCATTTTGCAAAAAAATCTTTACAAAAGCTGTCCTTTTCCATTTTTGCAACTCACTGAAGTGGATGGAGCAGTTTATGCATATCTAACACGTCCCAGTTCCCACAGGGAGTTCAGATGGTTCCAGTGCACCCTTCAAACAAAGGTGCTGGATGGAAACAAGGGTGCTGGGGCTCCTGTGCCATTCAGTGCCAGCCCATAAACCATTCCAACTGTGTTTCGTTAGTCAGAGGACAGTAAAGTTAAAAAATGGGCTGAAAAATGGGCTGTGTAGCCTCAGCTCCTTGGGCAGGTCTGTGGGTGATGGATTACAGATGTAGGAGCCCTTCCCAAGGCACATTCTGTGTGTAGCACAAGGCACTCCAAAGTTAACACCATTTCAAAGAAGTGTCCCATGCTGTACTGCTCCCCAGTATCCATATTGCCTTGAACTTGGTAAAAAAAAGAGGAGGCCACGGGGTCTTTTAGCAGTGATTATGTGCTGATGAGAGGTCCCACACCCCCAGGCAGGACCAGGCCCTACCAGATGGGCACAGAGGAAAGCCAAGTGCATGCCTCCTATGCCTTAAGTTTTAATTTTGACAAGGAATCTGGCTTGCAGCAAGGAGGGAATGAAACAGCCAGGATGGAATAGCAGGGAGAGGGTAGGAACTGTGAGGCATGTGGTTTCACAGGCTTGCTGGGTGCACAGCCATGGAGTGTTGAAATGTTTAAAGGGATTCAAGATAAATAAATCTCACTCAGGCCCCGTCTCAGCGATGCCTGTTAGCGTAACCCAGTGTTGGAGCAGAAAGTAACTGACTCTTCATAAAGAGTGTGACTCAAAACGGGTTAATCCATCACTCACTCTCCCTCCCTGCCCTCACCCTGCTCCGTCTGGGATAGCTTCTAATCAGTGCCTGGGCCCAGACATCGTCTCAGCAGCTGGCCATGATGCCACGGCGCAGCAACCCCTCCACCCCCTGCCAAAAGCAAACCCCAACCTCGCTTTAGTGAGTCCAGGAGCCAGCCCCAGCCTCTGCAACACAGCCCTGCACCCAGAGGGGGCTGTGCTTGGCTGCCGCTCAGCCCTGGAACCTGCCCCTCTAGATTTTCCCGATGCCCACCAGCAGTGAGAGAGCTGCAGCCTGACCCAGTTTTCCATAGCTGGTGGGGTCTCTCCAATGCAGCAATTGGACAGGCTTGGTGCTGGCAGCAAGCCGAGGGGTGGGGGATGGTTTATTTCCCCACTCCAATCTGCTTTTGGCAGTGTCAGGTGTCCCATAAGCACAGCCATGTATTCGATGTTAGTTTCAAGGCAAAAATGCCTCTTCGGGAATGATTTCTCCAGAACTTGCCCATTTTCCTGTAAAATTGACATGGCCCTTCCTGGCCTCCAAGGTGTCATTACTTCCTGTGAGATGCCCAGCCTGGGTTGGAGGAGGGTGGTATGTAAGCAGGGACAGACTTTAATAGACAAAGACATGCAAGAAAGCAGAGGACAGGGATGTAACAAGGAGCCACTGGTTTTATGACTGGTTTTATAACAGGATTTATAACAGTTTTTCATATTCCCTTGCTTGACTCTCTCCTTTGAACAGTGGATGTGAAAGAAGGTACAGTTTTTTTACATGTGATTTGTAAAAGCAGCAAGAAATGCAAAAGATGGGCCACTTGGGCTCTGTAAATGGTGTGGGGGGAGAGTTATTACGGGTAAAGTAATGGATGTAAAGCAAATGTTTCTGGAAGCAAAGAGGATGTATTCTCCCACTTGTGCAGCGTGTTTTCAAGGACTCGTTGAGTGCATCTCCCAGAAATATCATTGGAGCAGATCTGGCTCTCTCCAACAGATATTGCATGGGTGACAGTGGAGCCAACATGACGTGGGTCTAATGAATTTTCCACCTCTGACTGAGGAAAGCCCATCTTGGCCCATTTCTCGAATGTTCCCACTGAGTCTTTCCTGTAATTTAGGAAAAAATTCAGCAAAAATTTCCAGTCCCCACTTCAGGTTACCACCAGTCTACTTTCCAATGATCTGGTTCAGCCCTGAACCATCCATACCCTCTGGATATCTTGGTTCATGGTGGATCAGATGTGTATCACTTGCCTCTTCATGGCAACGCTCTCTCTGCCTTAAGAGAAGGAAGCATTTCTGCACCACCCACTGCTCTGCTCTATCACCCTGATGCACTGCAAGGGCATTTTCCTGCACCATGTGTGGGACTGACCTGTCCTCCCATGGAATTCAACCTCTGTGCTTTTGAATCATTTTTCACCTCTGGGTCCTTCCCTCCCCTCATTCTGAATGCCACTACATGAGTCATTCCTCAATTTTCTTGGCAGACAGACCCCTGAGGAGCAACAATTCAGCCCACATTACTGCCGAGTGTGTTGTGTGATTGAAACTGCGCTGAGAGATTCTCTGCCAGGCAAAAAAGGACAAACAGTCTTTCCCCAAGGATGCTACAAACAGTCTTTCCCCAAAGATGCTCTGCTTCATTAGTGCCCTCCCCTCGTGGATGGTTTGATTGTGAAGCTGGACCTCTTCCAGCTCACATACAAGTTGGACATGGGCTTTAGGGGCACAACTCAAGTCCCATTTCACCCCCATCCTGCTGGGAAACAGTGTCCCAGGAGAAAATCTCTCTCTGCAAAATTCTTGGCAAAGCAACAGAATTTTCTTGGTCTGAGCTCACTGATGGACTTGACTCCTGTGGGATTGCACTGGACTCTCACCCTGCTGGGCACATCCACAGCCCTGTGTTTATCGTATGGAGATGTCAGTTCATCAACTACCAGCACCATGTGGATAATAATATTTTCATGACATGACATCTTTTGCTTCCCTTTTTTTTTTTCCTGACAGATCACGTTAACTAAAAGAGAAAGACATAGCCTGTACATGCAGTATGGTGTACAAGCACCTAAACATGTATGTGGGTGTCCCCTTATATTAATATTTTGTGCATAAAGGAAGAAAAACTCCACAACAGGCAAGAAAAGCCGATCTTAAGTAATAATTCCTAGCAAGGCAGGAGAGAGGAAGAGATGTCCCAGCCCAGGGCTGATCCATGTGCTGTAGGTGGGGAGGAGGGTTAGGGCAGACACATGTGTGTCTGATGCTAGGGGGGGTTTGCACTGTGCAGGGAAGACAAATCCCTCTGGTTGACATCCATGAGGCTGGATCAGGGGAGTAAGGAAGAATGATTTCAAGGGATGGTGTGGGACATCTTTCCTGCCATACACTCAGTGACCTTACTGAGTTTTCTGTGATCTGCCTCTTTAGACCAGCTGAGGGCTTGACATGGTGTCCAAGAGGGGTTTATAATCATTTACAAAGAATATCTCAGGAGTCACTTTAAAAAAATTTTAATTCAACCCAAGAAGTTTTTCACAGGACCAGGGCTTGTAATGAAGCTCCTTAACCAGTGCCACACACTGGGAGTCATACTTCTTACCTCAGTGGAGTTGGTGAATTCAGTCTAATACACAGATTTTAACCAAAGCCTTCTTACATGCTGGGAGGAGCCCCGTTGCTTTTCAAGGGAAGTTCAGAGACAATGAGAACCACTTGGTGTTTGATGTCCGGCCAAGGTATCTCCCAACAAGATCGTTGCCTATGTTTGCAAATTAAAAGTGCAAGACATAGAAGGGTGAGTGCTCTGTTCTCCATCTGACCTCTCATGAGCATTGTGTCAGTGCTAATTGCAAATAACTTTTGTCCTTTGAGCAGAGTTTACATTTTGTTGGGTTCTATGGTAATATTATTTTAAGAAATATCTCGGCATTCTTGCACTTTCTCTTGTTGTTCACACAGATCAGATCCAGGTTGGCTTTAGGAAGCTGAATTTTTCTTAAGATAAGGAGGTTTATTTTGGCTTATTCTATGTCCCCACTTATCACTTGGTCTGAGTGCAGAGTGTTGTTTCTGAAGTGAGACGAACATTCCAGGAACGACATGACCATTGTGTCTTCAGTCGCCTTGTCTTTTCACACTTGGGTGTTTTTGTTTCTGTACTAAGGCAAAGTAACCATTTCTCACATAAATCAAGAGATGTAATGCACCTAAAGGAGCTAAAAAAAGCCAGGGCTGTGTCCTCTAGCCCTAGATCAGTCAAAATTCACTCTGATGCCAGTGGAAATTGGACAACATGAAAGGATCACGCATCTAGTGAGAAAAGAACTGCCAGAAAAAATTAAGTCAGTGGACCTCCAAGTCAAAGACATCTGAAGACTGGCAGCAAACAAATATGGCACCTGCCTTTAAGAAGACGGTGAAATCAGGTCTTGGCATCTTCTGTGTAATTAGCTTGTTTGTTCTGGGGAAGTGTCCAGACTTCACAGTCTGTTGAAGGAATTGGTGCAACAACTGTCAGGAAAGTATCCAATGGCAGGCAGAAAACATGGGCCCTTTAAAACCAAATCATGCCACAATAATGTACAATTGCCTTCCTGATTTGGTAGAGGCAGTGAATCTAGTGCACCCATGACGTACTTGGGATTCATCAGGATTCATTCATTGCACCATGCTAGAAACTGGGTAAAAATACCCTTGCTCAGACTACATATTTTCCAGGCCAGAGAGCTGTTGCTGTTGGTGTTGGTGCTGGGCACAGCAAGGTGCCAAGGAGGTCAGCAATAGAGCAATAGAGATGACTCTTATTTCAGGTTTTCAACACCATGCCAGTGCCTGGTCATTTGGGGACTTGCTCCTTTTTTTGGTCTCAGAGAGTATCAGGGACATCCATGGGCTGTGGGCACCATCTGCAGTGCCTGGGGACAGGGAATGGGGCCTCACCAGGGATATCAAAGGAGGATCTGGTGACATGAATTCCCCTGTGGTGGAATGCTGGAATGCTGCAGGTGATAAGTGGCAAAATGGCAAAGAGAGGGATGGGTCAAAAATTCCAGCCGCAATCAGAGCAGCAAATGGAGATGGGATGAAATGGGATAGTTCCTTAGGAAGGGAGAGCGAGGCCAAGGGACCCTGTAAAACGCACAGTGCTGAGGAGCTGGCAGAAAAGCTTAACTGTCACCTTGTGATGCCAGAAGTGCAGGAGGACAGAGCCAAACTGGAGTGGAGAGGAGGAAAACTGTTGCAGCAATGAATGAACAGCAACCCATAAGTAGGTTCAGTGGAAAAAAAAAAAACCAGTTCAAAGAAAGTTTGAAAGTTGCAGTAAATAACAGAATAATTACATGTTTAGATTGCTGATTTCAGAGGCCCACAGCCCTGACACCATATGGAATATTTGAGTCAGTCTTAGCCTATGCAATCACAGAAATGCAGGCATAGAAATGATCAAAAGAAAAATGCTGCAAGGTTTAAAAGCTGATACTTAAGGGGGACTGATATTTGGTCCACTTGCAGGAAGAATAAGCACTTCATATTTTATACCAATGTGTTCAAGCAATGATGCAATGAGTAGGGAGAGACTTATTCTTGGGAGATGGCTGGATAACAGCAGTGGTCAGACATTAGCAAAGCTCAAAGTTCCTTGCTGGGGGATGGTTATGTGCTTCATTTCTCATTTGTACCCACCAAGCATCCAACTTCAGACCCCAAATCCTTCTTCTGCTGTTGGTGATCTGGATGCAAGTGTGAGCTCAGTCTCAGAAAGCATTTTCCTGCTCTGCATGCAATGCCCAGAGACCTCACTTATGGCCAGGCTGCAGCACGGTGCAATCCAAGCTCCCCATTGCTCATGTGTCAAATCACTGAGGGCACAGACCGACTGAATTACTTCAAAATCTGGACAAGTTCCCGTATCTCCTCCTGATGACAGACTTGTGCAAGGAGATACTTGGCATGTCAGGAAGTGTAGGCAGATTATAAGTGGGCAGACCAGGCTGAAGTCATGTAGATTTTGTAAAAATCTCTGTCTGCTTCTCCAGCTTCAGTTAAGCTAACAGCAAAACAGTATCTTGACACTGGCTGATACCTGTGTGCAACATCATCAGACTGCTTCCATAATAACCCTGATTTACTTTAAATCTCAGAACACTATAAAAAGACATTTTGAGACTAAACACACTTACAGAGCTCATTACAGAAAAATAATTAAATATTACTAGGATGGCAAATGCAGCCACAGGTCTGTCAGGTCCCATGCTCTGTAGTGTCTGAAATGTAGTGGCTATTTCCCTTTATTGGAACAGGAGGTGATTTCATCCTTTTATACTGTTTCCTGTAGCAACACAATTATGTGCCAGCTTTTTGGTGGGGACTGCTGTGCACCTAATTCATCCAGCTCACACTAGTACCGTTGACAATCCTTTGCATGGATTTTCCCTGAAGCTGTGTTTGCTTAACCAGTATTTAGTGAAGTCTTTGTCTCTAATTTGTCTGTCTATGTGCCTAATTAGCTCCTTTTGAACTCATCATCCTGCACACCTACTTCTGCAAAATGATCCTGGTAGGTGGGGAAATGCTGCTGTTGAAATTGAGTGAGCTGTGTTGGTGCAAGTGAGGTCAGAGTTGGGTGTGATGTGGCAGTGTTGGAAATTACTCCTGTTTCAGGAGCCATGTTTTAAAACTTATATTATAAACTGTGCTGCTGAAAAAATAAGAGGATTTGTCAGTTCATTTTTTTTTGCATCAAGTCTAGGCTTGCACATTCAGACCAGTTATTTCTCCATGAAGAGCTCTCTTTCCAAGATCATATATCCCTCTGTAGTTTTGTATCTTCATTTTTCTGCAACAAAGGTTGGGAACATCCAGTTCCTCATATTCATGATCCACATGAGTAATTGGCAGCAGCTCTGAATGTGTCCTCATGCATTTGTGGATATTTATGATCTTTCTTACTAGAGAGATGAACATGTTTTGTCTCTGAGGATCCTGCTGAGTCTACTTTCTTTTTAACTTTTCTGCGGGTTTGCTCATCATCGACAGTTGGTTCATAAGTGCACAGCCAGCCAAATGGGTATAAGGGTATCTCAATGTCTCACTGAAAAGATATGCTCAAATGTTATTTCTCCTGGAGACAGGAACATCAGGCTTGGCAGAGCAGGGCAGTGTTTGGCAGCTCCTACCTCCCTGTGATCCTCACAAACTGCCTTGGGCATGTGGTTCCTTTCTGCAGGTGGTGATGCACCACAGCAGCTGAATTGCCCTGACTTCTCCAGATCTCACTTCTTGAAGGCATAAGAAAACACCTTTCCCTGCATGCTGGAGGGAAGCAGGACTCCTGGAGGGGGAATCCTCAGCCTTTAACCAGAAGATGGCACAATGTAACTGCTGTATGAACCTGGACCATGAGCAAGCTCTCTCTAAATAGGAGTGCAGAGTTGCTAGGAGGAGAGCTAAATGGCCAGGCATTTTCCAAGGGGTTTATGGTGGCTCTCAGGTGATGGCTTCTGTGTTACTGGTCACTCACCTCTCTTCCTGGGGTCTTCTTGTGCTTCTGCAAATGCATCCAAGCCAGGGCTACACTCACCTCTTCCCTCTCCCCATGTTTGTGTGCATGAAGGGGTGAGGATATTGCACATTCATCCACATACTTGCATGATTTCCAAGGGGTTACATCCCCTCCAGCTTTCCTGAACCTGGCAGGGATGTGGAGATCCAGCAGCCCAGCTGCTCACTGATCCCCACGGCAAATCCCAAACCCTCCACCAGATGCAGGCGAGACCCCGGGAGTTGATGTATCAGGGACCCCGGGCTGTCAGCGCCGGCTCATGGCCCATGGTCCCCCTGCTGCTGTGGTGCACACCTGGCCTTGCTGGCAGTGTGGGGGTCTCAGGTGCTCTGGAGCCACATTCCTCTCCTTCCTCTGAGCTTCAGGGACTTTCTGCCTGCGGTCACTCAACTCCCAGCCTAGCTGTGGCCTCTGTGCCTTGGAACAAAACTGCCTGCCTTATTTTTGTACTGAAAGGGCTGGCAGTGAGCTTCGGGAGCCAGGGAGTGGCCTGGGAAGGGCAACCTTGCTGAAAGGTGGTGAAGGAGACCCAGGCAATTTCACAGTTGTGGATAACTCACTTGCTCTTGAGTTGTCCCATGGCTGTGTCAGAATGTCCTTAGAAAGGCTGAAAGACTGAAGTTCTTTTTAGAAATGGGAAACTGAGGCTCATAACAAAACCTGGGGCTGGGCATGCAGAAAGGGAGTGCAGCCAGGAGCTGTAGTCCTCCCTCTGTCCCTCGAGCAGACTGTGACCATAGGGAAGTGTGTAAACGTCTTGTGGCAAGCACAGCTACCCCTCTTGTGCCTCTGACCAAATTCTTGGGCACATTGTATTGCTTGAGCAGTCAGGGCATGTAAAGCCCTCGGAGAGTCTTGAATGAACAGGCCCGTAGGAGTGCGAAGTGTTGTGGCGCTGAGGATGGATTATTTTAAAGGCAGGGCTCAATTAGTGTAGTTGATGATGGTCTGACAGGCAGTAGCATAATGACAGATCCTAGAGACAGCTATACCAGGGTGAATGAGTGAGCAAAGACTAGCTATACCATAATTTCCTTTATTTTCTTCTCTTTTAGCTCAGGACTGACATTAAGGTCTCACTTCGCCATCACCATAAGAGATGTGTGCCAGAGGTTTTGTGTCTGTCTTCAAGGACAGAACTGATTCCCAAGGTTTCTGATTGCCACTGATACTTTTAATTTCACTTTGACATCACACTCAAACACAAACCCTTTGTCTGTCTAGTGAGATTCAAGTCCAAGAAAACTGTGGTGGCAAAATAAGTTTAAAAGAAAAATTAAAAATTCCTTGCTCACATTTTGTCTTGTGTTGGTGAAATTTGCTCTTTGGTGTGCATGATAATATTTGCATTAAAATATCCTCCTCTGAACAGAAATTGTTGGGACTAATTTAGATTTCAGGGCATAAATCCAAACTTAGAAGACTATAATAACGTGGCAGCTCTTTGCCATTGAATTACATGTTAAGTATCTTACAGTGGAACTGTAATTACATGCTCACTCTGAGCATTGACAAGTAAACAGGATTATAACAGTCTCTGGAACCAATGTTTGCATGAATACTTCAAGAGAAAAGACATACTTGAGGACACATATGGGGTTTATTTTCTGGCTGAAAGCATATCATTGTTATTTATTATTCACACACTACTGCTGTACATGGCAGAACAGAGGCTGTGCAGCACTTACTAGCTAAGAGGGGGAGATGGATAAAGAAAGAATAAACAAAAGTAAATCTTGGCATTTTCAATGTTTCCTTTAGCTATGAAGGGAAGGGAGGGATAATCAGACATTGACAGGAATTGAGGTGGCTCTGGAATGCACTGGGAGCACAATGGAGACGTGCCTGCACAGAGTCTGCACTGAGCCACACCAGTGTTCCACTGATCATCAATACCCATCTTAGCACCTGTGGAAGACTCTGCAGAGCTTCTAACCTGTTTTT
The DNA here is from genome assembly GCA_024734555.1 of Trochalopteron elliotii. NCBI lineage: Eukaryota > Metazoa > Chordata > Aves > Passeriformes > Leiothrichidae > Trochalopteron > Trochalopteron elliotii. Next base: position 464,321 of record JANPWX010018938.1, read on the forward strand.
CCTTTTGCTCACTAGCACTTCTGGGTCTCAGAGGACTTATTCTCACATGGGATCTTGCCAATAACTTTTGATGTGGCCTTGGAAATCACATAACTCAGTTCCCATGGTATCAGATGTGAGGAGCAAAGTGGTGGCATACTGCCTCTGATGGAGCTCAGAGTGTGTGTGTCCCTGCACCACAAGGAGAGGGTGGGAATAAACAGCAGCAGGGGAACAAACCACCCCCTGTTACTCAGCCACAACTGAGACTCAGAGGCATGTATTTCTCCCTTTCTCTTTTGTCTTAATGCCATGGTGAGGAAGGGGAATGTTTAGCCATGGGAAGTTCCTTATAGCCTAGAATAACATGTCATTTCCTAGGCCACCTTCAGGACAAACTGGGATGAAGAAATAAATTCCCAGCAAAGCTGGAAATGTTTGCAAAGCTTCTCTAAACACAATACAAACTGGAGTGAGTTGATGAGGACATGTCAGGACAGTGGGAGGGGAAGAGGAAGATGCTGGGAGCGCCATGTGCTCATGTAGGTATTTGGATCAGGCACTAGAAACCATTTTGTCCCACAGTGTCTCTGTGAGACTGTCTCCTATGGGCTGAATGACAACTCCAGGCCCAAGTGTTCCTGAGCTGTGGAAGAGACTTGGACCCAGAGATGAATTCTGGGGCTGCAGCTCATCTCTGACCAACAGTTTGTCAGCCTTAACCCATGTGCTCAATTTGCTCTTTGTGCAAACTGTGCTTGTTAGGGGACCACAGTGACAGCCACTTGCCCTACACCTACACCTTTCACACCATGTGTCCTGCACTCTGTTGTGGCATCTGGGGCTTCACACAGGCATTCTCACTTCCAGCTCACAAGAGTGATGGCATGAATTACTGTAAATCAGGAGCCTGCATGTGATTGACATCTGAAGTGGCAGTGAGAGGAAAAGGGCTGTAATCTGGCTTATCCATGTTCCATGCTGCAGCCTGGGTATATCCCAGGTGGCAAACCCTTCTCCAGTGAAAACCTGTGTTGTCAAACTTACCCAAGTACATGGTTCACTGTTCTGATACCTAGGACTCAATTACTAAATGGCAAAAAATGAAATACACATTTCCAGGCCTGTGGAAAACCACTCTACCAAAGTTCATTTCTATAATCAACTGCAATTCTGCCCTCAAAAGGACTTGTCAGAAATGGCACTGGGCTAACACTTTAAGTTTTGTGTCACTTCTGAGTGGCCCACAAGGCTTTATTCAGATCCAATAAATGTGTTTTAACTACTAAGTCACAGTACACCTCTGAGAACTGTGCGAAAAGTAGCTACGAATAACTAAAATGCTCTTGCACATGCCAGACTAAACTTCTTGGGCTGTATCTTCAGAAGGGCATGGGCCTGTGTTTAAGAAAAGTAATTCTACAAGGATACAAGTGCTAGCAATAATGTTTCTCTACTCAAATAGAAGGGTCTTCTTCTTTTCTTCTTGCAGCCACCATCCCAAATGGTCTCCTGTTCCACATTTTCTTGACAAACCATTTTTCACAGACAAAGCTTTGTGTTTGTGCTGAAAGGTGTTGCTTTTTTCTGGACTCTTGAGCTCCAAGCCACGCAGCCCTGCTTCCTGCACCCAAATTTCCTCAAGCCCATCTTGAAGAAGTACCTTTCAGAGGGCTTGTCATGAAGCACAGCTTGTGTGGTGCTCGGAGATGGTGTCAACAGGAGTGTGCCCTGCAACTTCACTGGGAAAACACACTTTGGGAGTAAACCTTGGCCAGGTGAAAGCAAAGAGTCACTCTAGAACTGGTTGTAAGGAACTTTTAGCTGGTGAAAGCAGAAGCTCTGGCAGGCTACTTCTTGTACTAATACCCATCTGCCCATGCACAGGGGTTCACAGAGCTGAATGTCCTGCCAGAGCACAACACTGGCATGGCTCTTCCCCTCAGAGTCGTAGTCAGTGATTTGGAAATGCTGACCTGCTGTTTTAATTGTCTCTTTGCTTTTGAATCTTTTCTGAACTGGTGCCCTGAGGACCCTTTCATACAGATGACTTTGGTGTCCATAACCCAAGTCCCTCACCTTGGTCCTGGATCACACAACAGAGTCACACTCACTCCACTTTACTGGAAAATATGGCTGAGTTTAGGCACCTTGGATTATTCAGATTGATCATCCTGCTAATTCTGTCTGGCCTTGAAATGTATCCACGTTTTCCCTAATGTCTGGCCTGGTTTTCCTTGTCATAGGCTCAGAATGTCGTATTCTTTGAAGATTTTTTTTGCACTGTATAACTTTACAATATGTGGAATTCCTTCTCTCCATTTATTCACTTTAAGTGCTATGCTCAAGTAGGGGTGGTTGTGTTTGTAATCTGGGTACCTCAATTTATGGCCACATCAGGACTCCAGAAGGTTCAAATGTTCTTACCCTTTTCATAATAGCAAATGATTTATGAAGAAGACACTTAAGGCCTGGTTAGAAAAATGCCTGCATAAAATTGTGTATTTTTAGCCTTCCCGTACTTGTATGTCTTTCAGCTGAAATGATGATCCCTATTGCCTTGTTAGCAGAGGAGAGGCAATACATCCATAAAGTTGAGCTAACATATAACAATGTTGCATATTGTCAAAACTCTTCATTAAAGCCCTGTCATTTTAGAAATGAGGAAGAGAACTTCATTTTTGGCTACCAGATTCACTTTGCCATTTTCCCATGGCAAGGAGCCTCACACCTTTAAATTGCTGAGAATTTCCTCTGCAGCTGATGGGAAACAAATGTCCCCGGGTCATGCACGGTGTGCTTTTTCTGATGCCACTGCATGAAAATGTGGATGTCAGCTCTGAAATGCGACTCCACATATGCTTTACCCCACTTGGATATTTAATGTTCATATGAGCAGTATGAGAGTGGATTTTGAAATCTTTTCCCCTGCTCTCTGCAAGCCAATCCAGGGCTGGAGACAGACCAGGATTCACCATGGATTATACAGGAGTGAACACAGCCAGAATCAGCCACTGGCTTGCAAACAAATGTTTTTTCTTATTTTGGTCCTGGAGAGGTGAGTGCCCTGTTTCTCTTGCAGTACAAATTCTGCAAGTATTCTCTTGGAGAACAAATTCCTGGTGACCAGGGGGAGAGTGCAGTGAACTTTATATCAGCAGCTTCTCAACTTTTTGCTGAGGGTAAAGCTGCCTGTGAAGGAAGGCAAATCAATTGACTTTATAGCTCAGCTGACTGATGATGCCAACTCACCATTCCCAAAATTGGAATCTTCATGCTCAGGCTGCCAGGGAGTATTGAATCCTCCCAGGCCTCTCTCCTGACTCAGGACATTGTGCTGCTGGCTTGGACAGAAGCTGCCAGCTATTCCTGTGGGATTCCCTGTGCTAGGAAAATCTCCTTACTGCCTTCAAACATCAAACATGCTCCTGGCTTTGCTAGAGAAGTGTGAAAGGAAAAGGGGAAGTGAAGTTGAGAGCCTGACCTGCCACTCCAGGCTGAGCTGCAGGGCTGGCAGTGAGGAAAGAAAATAATATTTCTGCTGCTAAACAAATTTAATCTAGAATCAGTGAGAAACTACCTGGAGGTAACCTGGCTTTCTATACACTCATCTTGGGAAACTTGTACAGATCATTCAGAGATTGGGTAGTTTCTTCCCCAGCACAAGCTTGGATGATACAGGGAACTTGCCTCTTCTTTTTTTTCCCCCCCTTTCTTTTAGACTTCCTTTTTTTTGGGTACTGTTTCTAGTGTGGATTTGTGGATAGCCCCAGAGCATCCTCTGCTCCCCCCTGGGTTTTGTTGGTTCTCTTTCTTGCAGAGACAAACACCTGTGTGCAGATTTTAGTGAGGGCATTATTTTCTCTTTGATTTAGCATGACCAGGAGTTATTCCATTATACCCGGACTTGTCTATTTACCCTTTAAAGCATGTTCCTTTTATTTACTCCTCCAGAGCTGCTTGTTTAATCCAATCTCTTTTCCACTGAATTACACTAGCACAATAACACAGGCCAAACAGGTTCAGCCTGTGTCATGAGTGGCAGAGTAAGGGGCTATACTCTTGCCAGATAATAACCGTAGTATTAAAAGAAAATTAGTATTTCCTGGGACCAGTGAGATTTATAGCTAAAAGGGGATTTCTATTCCCACTATTTGTAGTGGTTTTGCAGCACCTATCGCTGTAAAAACTAAGCAAATGATCTGAAAATGAGAGTGGAGTCTGGCTTATTTTTGCAGGAAGCCTGAGATTTGAGAAAAGTTCTGGCAAATGGGTAATGCCTGGTCAGTCAGATGTAGGACCTCGTGGAGGAGGCAGGCCCCAAAACCCCACCAAAGCTCCACATCCAAACCGTGGGATGACATTAATCTGTCTGATGATTAATGTGAGCAGAACATGGACAAAAGCACCCCAGTGAGCAGACCTTGGAGTTCAGAGCCAGCACTGCAGTGGGTGCTGTGCCTTGTGTCCTGACATCTCTCTTCCCTCTGGCCTTGGGTTACAAACCGTGTGACAGCCAAGGACACCCTTTTACGTATTCATGTCACCTTTTGCTCTCTCACTATTGCATTACACCTGCCTTGCCATGCAAGATTTTTATGTTCATTATTCTTTTGAGTAGCAGATTTTTTTGTTCTTTATTATTAATACTAAATCTTAATAGCTCTCTTAAGTAAACAGATACCTGGACTTTACAGAAACATGAGAAGATAAGTCCTCTGGCCCATGGAGGTTAAGTTCTTATTTATTTCTATCATATGTGATTTACTATCCAGCCATTTTTCTCATGAGATACATTGTCACCTTCTCACTGCCCTGTGTACATCTGCTGCTCACCAGGACACCAGCCAGCCCTACTCTGCTCCTGTTATTTTGGAAACCCAGAGCTGTGAGTTTCATAAAGGCTGGGTTAAGTAAGCAACAGATTTATCTTTGTCGAAAGATAAAAGTGTTTGGCAGCAAATGTTGGCAGCTCCTTGCATATTTCCAAGGCTCCTTAGTGTGCTCTCTCCTCTTCCCTTTGCTGGGGATGACTGAGGGGGCTGCTGCCCAGCCCAACGGGCAGCCAGGCCTGAGCAGACTTGGTGTGCCTAATATTTAACCCTCCCTGTGCCTGGGGAGGGTGGGCCAGGAGCTCCCCATGTAGTGTCTGGTGCATCATGCCAAGGTGGATTTTGTATCCATCCTCCTTGGGCTGTGGACAAGCAGGCAGAGCTCCTCAGATCCATCAAGGTTTGTCCTCCTGGTGTCAGAGTCTTCCTCCCAGCCTTGCCCTGCACAGCCAGCCACCCCAACAGTACGGTAGGGTGAAGCCATGGGAACAACACCAGGACAAGGTCTGATGAACATTTGAACAACTGCAGGGCCACGAAGTCCCCACTGAGTTCAGGGTTTTCCCCACAGGCAGCTCATCCCCCATCAGGAATAAAACCATGGCTGAGCCATTGTGGTGCTGTGGCTGCATGGGCTGAGGGCCATGCACAAGCTTCAGAAAAATTTCATCTCCGAGAGGAACGTCCTAGACTGAAAGCACTGAGGTGATGGGTGCATCTTCCCTGCAAACTGTATTTCTGTACCACAGAAGCTCTGGCTGGATCTCTATTTGAGACAATCAAGGAGAGTTTCTTAGACAAACCCTGGGCAAAACAAAGCTCCTGCCAGTCCAGGCAGGCTGGAACAAGATGCTCACTGGGGAGAAGGCAGCAGAGCTCTCCCACCCCATTTCTCAGCAAGCATCCCATTCCAGTCTTTCCTATTGTTTCTGTTTGCCTACAGATAGAAATTTCCTATGAGGATCATTTCCGTGTGGTTTTTACGTGTGAGAGTAAACAAGACATAGCTGTCGACTGTACAGTTAACATATTTTTGGTGGTGTTCCCATCCAGAAAATGCAGCTGCACTATATTCCTGATAGAGTGGAACTAAAGTTTGGCTTCAGCAAGAATGTTAATAAATGAAAGACATTTCAAACAACACTGATTGAGGCAAAGTGTCAGTCCCTCTTCCTCCCACCTACCCCCCCACAAGGCTTAATTTTTTTGCAGAGTTGCAAAAATCACTGACATCTGACCTGGAAATCAGCAAATTTCTGCTCCTGGTTACACTTGTATGAATCTGAAATGGCTTTATTGGTTTCAGGGGGGTTGCCTGGGCCAGACCCCTGTCACTGAGAGCAGGGACTGTGCTGCTGCTTTACTGCAGGTTCGTCCTTCAGATAATTTGGTTTCTCTTTGTTATCAAGACCGAGCCAGAAAGGGGGGAGGTTGTGCTTGTACCACCTAAATTAGTCAGTGCCCATGACATGATGCATGTGGCTCTTGCCTAATCTGCCATTGCTGACAATTAAAACACAAACATATAGTCATATTTTTGGATGAAACTGTACAAACATTTCAAAACAGTTTATGCATGCAGATTTGTGTGTTATCAGAGAGCACCACACATGCACATGGAATTTATGGAAAATGCTGAGAGATTTGAAAGGAAATAGTTTGGGAAGTTGTCTTATTTTTTTGAACATAAATCCCCAAACAGTTTCCCTTAACATTCCTCACGTCTGTTCAGCAATTAATACTTGACATTTCTGTTTTTTATTCTGTCTGCTGATATTGGGCTTTTTTTCTTTTTATGTTATTTTTCAAAACTCTTCTTTCATTTTTCCTACATTTGCTTGCTAAACCCAGCATCAATGGGTACAAATTTCCTTGAACAGCAGGATGATGTGAGGAAGCAGTTAGAGGAGATTTAGGCCTTCAAAATTGTGATCTCCTCCCAGAATGAGATCTTTAGATTCAAAGGTTACATATTCAGTCTTCAGCTCAGCCTACCTGGACTGAATAGTGGCTGCTCATATGAGTCTGTTGGTTTGATCAGGTTTTTTTTTCACTTAGAATGATTCCAATGGCTCCAGTGGGATTATTCTTGTTCTAGCCAGATGTAGAAAGAAAGCAAAATCAAATCCTTCATACATCAGTGTCAGACTGACTCCAAGAAACCAGTGTTGAGTGATATAAAGGGTAAGGGGCCTGAGGAAGGATGTGTTTATGGAGAACATTTGGAAACTTTAACTACTTGTAGTTTGAACAACCACAGAGTTACAGAACTGCCTTCAAATATTTAAGAGTGAAAAGACATACAGAATGATGCAAAGGGATGAAAAAGAGGAATGAGATACAATTAAGAAAAAAAGGAGTATAACCCTTTAAAATAAATGGCCACCTAGTCTGCCATAAGCTTTTTCTACTATATGCTTCATCTTGAACAGGTGAGCACCTTCCAGGAGTGTGGAAATGGTGCTCGGATGTGGTTTATTCCTGTGATCATGGTGTAGTTGTTGGGTAGAAGGGAATCAGATTTTGCTGGAAATGTGGTATATTTTCTTAGATCTACTGAGAGAAGTCAGAATAAGCAGATGAGGTCTGGGCCCTGTGTGTCTAAAACCTTCTGTGTGTTTTTCTGTCTAGATTGCTTCATCTAAACACCTTCCTTTTTCTCACCTTTCATGCAAGGAAGGAGAATTTTGCATGGACTGTAGTGTTTTATTATACTAAGACCTTCTTATATACCCTTTTTGAGCAGAGAAGGTTGTTTGAAGCTGTCACCCAGGGAATATTGGTCTGTACCTCATGGTGCTGCTTTGGGATGTTGTTTCTCCTGCACAAGCAAGCTTTGCCTTCAGGAGGAGAGTAGCCTGCAGCCAGGAGTTTCCTTCTGCTGTTACCCACCTTGGAGACATGAACTAAGCAGCTGAGTAGTGTGTCCTAGACACTGAAGCCTTGAAATTCATTTGGCAGCCTCAGGGAAGGCAGCGTGAGGGACTCCCACTGCCAGTGAGATGCATCCTCCTAGGCTGGGCTGGGCTGGGCTGGGCTGGGCTGGCATTCCCTGAGCACCTCTTGGACTCTGCTCAGGGCTGTCACGTTTCCCCAGTGCCAGGGAGCGCTGACACAGCGTGCCTAACCTGGCCAAGAGAGATAGGGCCTCCTGCCCAACTGGGAATGGTGGGAATGATTTCCTGCAGATGCCGTCATGTGCAAATTTAGCACCAATGAGAAATCCAAGCACATTCTCCAGGCACAGTGAGGCCGGGCAGTGTGTGCGACCAGTCCTTGGTGAAGGGGCTGGGAACTCTCTCCTGGTGGTGCTTCAGACCAACACAGAGACTACAAGGCAGCAGAGGGATCATTTGTGCCTGAAAAAGCCATGAAAGCCCTGGTACAATGGCCATGGAGAAGTGGGACCTCCTAGCATTTTGCACAGGACCCAAGGTTTGGATGATAGGACATCTAACGCTGTTACCATCCTTTCCCTCTGTCAGGCATTGGCATTCACACTTCATGTACAAAAGTGAACCATATGCATATGATGAACCATTTGTTTCCTTGCAACATCACTTAGAGCAGAGTTACTCTAAGGGAGTAAATGTATCTTTACACATGACATAGATTTCTGTACTGTATCACCCTGTTTGATCTTTCCATCTGCCCGTTCATCCCCTCTGAATATTATCTAGGTTATAGCTAGGTCTCAGTTACTACATATAGGGAAGACAGTGATTCTGCTCTCATAAAACACTGCTTTCTCTGAAAAAAAACATTTCAGTCTTGTCTATAGAGCCACATGGAGCAGCCCAGTGACTCTGGTGTTGTGCAAATGGAAAAGTCCGTTTTGTGCTCCTTGTCTTCCCAGCTGTGACATTTTCTGTGCTGCCCTGTCACATACTAAACGCTTTATCAGAACTGACCCACCCAGGGAAACCTGCCCTTTGCCCCATCAATCACGTTACTCACCTTTCCCTGCATCCAGAGCAAACCCCCCTTTCCCAGGCATGCGGGAGGGATGCTCAGGTTGTCCCCACGTGGCTGGGTAACCAGAGGAGGGCTGCATGGACGGGGTGGCAGGTGGAGGGAATGTGCTAATCCTGGTCATGCCCTTCCATCACCTTCACGTGCTCCGTCAGCTGCGCGGAGCCGCCCAGCCCCGCACGCCCCGGTGGCATCCCTGGTGGCATGTCCCCATGGACCCGTGCCACGGGGCCTCGTGCTCCTCGGGCGAGGCACTGCTGCCAGCCCAAGTCGCTTGGATCACCGCGGCCCCGTGGAGTGCTGGGTCTCACCGGCTGCGTGGCTGCCACCTGCAGTTGGAAAAGAAATCACTGGAACTGGTTAGGAATTACAGTCTGGAGCTGCTATGTCTCTCTCAGGTCATCTGCAGGGGAAAAGAAAAGGCCAAACAAGTTGGAAGGGAGAAAACGCAGGAAAATGGAGTTCTGTGATAGTGGAGGTGAGCAGCTCCTGTGACAAAAGAGGTAAAAAAGCTGGGAAAAGTCCAGTTTGTGGTTTTGGAGACATAAGGAAAGTCACTCTAGGGATGGATGTTCACTAGACCATCACAACCATGCAAAATTTGAAAAGCCATGGTCTGGAAACAGGGCTTTGGGGACAACTGGGATACAAATGGACTGTTAGGCTGATTCTCAGGCCATGTGGAGACACGTATTTCGTTGCTTAGCATTCGTTTTTGTTTGTCAGCTCCAGAAAGCTGTTTTCCCACAGCCTTGTCTCAGGACCGTGGGGTGCAGGAGCAAACTGGGGCTGTTGACTTTCAGACTACTCAATCATCCTGCAAATTACAGCCAGCCCAGAAGAAAAACACAGCTCTGAATGTTTCCTTTTTTAGGTAGAAGTGTTGGGAAAGCAACATGAGATTTTGTTTCTGATAAACTAGGAGCTGTTTCAGGAATATTAATTATTTTTCTTGTATCAATATTTTACATTTATTCCTCTGCTATGGTATTGGGATTGAGATGGATGAAGCCTACAGCATGGTTTCAGACTTTCTTTCCGGTACTCACAATCCCTTGAAAAAAAATTAAAAAATAGTGCTGACATTTTGATGTCAGAAAGGCTTATTTTCCGGTTACTTTAGCCTGGGGTATGGAAGCTGTAGGCTCCATTTCCTGCCCCATGTAATCCCTTTGCAACATCACTTGAAATCAGATTCTTAAAAAGCTTCTGTATGCCTAAGGAAGGAGCTTAAAGGGCATCTGAAGGTGTTGAGGCACTTGAATAATTTTTTAACTTCTTGTGTACTACCTGTGTAATCCTTCACCTCCCAGAACTTCACACTGTTGGAAGGCTGCAGGAGAGATTTTTCTGCTTTATGGTTGTACTGCCAGAAGAAATCCTCAGTCCAGGAGATGCTGGAACATCCAAAGGCAAATGTGATTTTCAATAAGGAAGTGAGGATGGAAGCAATGAATCCATCAGGGGGTTTTCATCCTCTGTGTCCAACCTGAGCTGGGTGCTCGGTGCTGGGCTTGGGCACAGCCTGGGTTGGAAGGTCTTTTCTTTCAGAGCTGATTGAGGCCTGGAGAGAGCTCACCCAAGTCTAGACAGTCTGAGACAAGATACTCATGGTGTATCTGGGATTTAAGCCTCGGTCTCCGTGCATGACCCGGATAACAGGACAAGGAGTAGGAGCTCAGTCAGGTCCCTCTAACCTGGTGGGAAACCTGCCCATGAACCAATGTCCCACATCTGCACCAGAACTGAGGCTGCTTTGGACTTCAGACTGCATGGAAACAGAGGTTGTGTAGATAGTTTTAGGGCTGGATCACCTGTGTGGTGATGTCCTTGGGACAAAGACCTTGATTCCTTTGGGGTGAAGTGGCTGAAAATGTTACAAAGAGGTGTTTTACACATCGTCCCCTGAGATGTAGCATGAAGGTGAGCTGATGCCTCTCATTCTGATGTAAGTTGGAGTGATTTTATCAGAAGGCATGGCATGAGCATGACCATGTAGGTCAAGTCCTGAAGGTTTCCCTCAGTCAACACTGTCTTTGAACTCAATGAGACTGAAGTTATTGCTTGACAGGAGGAGTCCATCTGGAATTTCTCAGCTGAATAACTATAATGATAAAAATGATTATATAAATATGTAAAATCCAAACCCAGTATTGTCAGCTGCTTTGTTTCTGGCTCAAGGGGTTTATATGTTTAGTGTTACATGTTTTTCACACTGATTTTGTGTATCAAGATTCAAAGTTGTCAGGAACCACTCAGTAAAAATATTTAGTAATAACAATAAAAATAGAGGGTGTGATTTCATAATCCTAACAAAATAGATAAGATGGATGTTCAAACTAATCCTTGGCTTGGGTTTAGTCATTCTCCTGTTGTCTATCACATTGAACAAGTATTGAGACAACTTTGTTTTCTAGGAGGTCTTCATGCTGGAGCATATCAAGTAAGAGATCTAAGAAAAGACAACATCAACAGTAATGATGTTTCTTTTAAGGTACAAAAAGTTTAGCCATTGAGGCAGTATTTTTTCTTGTCATTTGTTTAGTCTGTTTGGTGAATTCTGCCAGGTTGGTTTTGATCCTGTGTGAAGAGTGATTTGCTGTAAGAGCGGATGCATCAGCCGAGTCATGTTCGAAAGTAAATAATAAATAATTGTAACAGTTAATAGAAGGAACTGACATCTCCACAGTTTATTTTCCACTTGGTTTAGCTTAGTTCAGGCCAGCTTCTTTCTGGCATCGTTTGCATCCAAGCCGAGAGATCAAAACGGGGCAGCCTCCCCCCGTCTCTCCCCCGCTGCCTGCGCGGTGGGTTCCCACGGCCGGGGCTCTCTCCCGGCCTGGGGAGAGGGGTGTTTTGGCCGGGACGGGTTCTGGGATGAG